>PVHX01003474.1:91288-142839 GCA_004024805.1 Geosciurus inauris
CAGCACACTACAGTAAAGCAGCCACTTCAATGTTTATAGCAGCACAATTCACAATTGCAAAACTGTGGAAGCAACCCAGATGCCCTTCAATAGATGAATGGATAAAGAAACTGTGGTACATATACACAATGGAATATTATTCAGCAATAAAAGAGAATAAAATTATGGCATTTGCAGGCAAATGGATGGAATTGGAAAGAATTATGCTAAGTGAAGCAAGCCAATCCCAAAAAACCAAATGTCGAATGTTCTCTCTGATTAGTGGATGCTGATACATAAGGGGGGTGGGAATGGGGAACATAAGAGAAATGGAGGAACTCTGGACGCGGCATGGGGGAGGTGGGGGGCAGGAAAGGGGAATGGGTACAATAAAGATGGTTGATTGAGATCGTCATCACTACCCTTGGTGCATGTATGAAGACACAATTGGTGTGACTTTATCTGGTTTGCAACCAGAGAAATGGAAAAACGGAGCTCTATATATGTACTATGACTTGAAATGCAATTAAATAAACTAATTAAAAAATAAAATAAAATAAAATAAATAGAAGAAATAAAACCACAGATACAAATTCTTCCAAAGGTCAAACATGACCAATATCAAGCTAATAGAAACCTTATCCCACGTTTTGATAATAATGTCACAAAAATGAAATTCAGATTACTGTCAAATTCATTTATGGATATAAACAAAAATATGACAGAAAAACCAACAAATGTACCAAGTGTTACACTATAAGAAGCTGAGGTTTTGAGTTTAAATTTTATTTTGGGAATGCAAGGATGGCTCAATATTTAAGAATCATGAACATCTCTATAGATGTTCCAACTCATTAATTAAAATGCAAAATCCATTTTTTCTCCATGAAAAAAGTCACAAAGTAGGCTGGAGGTGCAGCAGGGAAAGAGCAAATGCAAAATGAGTTTTAAAAGAAAAGGTGACTTTATTAAGAACAAGATATTAGTGAAGAACAAGATATGTTACATAGGTGCGAACTTTGTGCTTACAGGTATGCCCATTAAAATCAGGAAATCTCAGTCAATACAGGAAAATTTTTTAGGAAGTAAAGGTATAAGTCTAGAAAATAAAATACATAATTATCATTAACTGCAAATGTTATGTTGTCAATCAAAACAAAACAAACAATACAATGAAGCTGTATAACTTTTAGAAATAATAATACTATTCAGCAAAGTGTTAATATATACAATTATTTTGAAAACTAATAACTTCCTTTATAACTACAATAAGAATTTGGAAAATGTAATCATAAAACAGAACCTATTCATAAGTACAATGAAAATGGTAACATAACAAGTTTGCTAAAGATATGTGTAATATTTGACAGATGAAAGGTTAGTATCTTTATAAATCATCTCTTACTGGTCAATTTAAAACAAACAAGCAATAATAAAAACACTGCAACAGACAGACTATAGACATAAGCAGGCAAATTCACAGAAGTTTAAAATGGTCAATAAATATATGAAAAAATATTCTCAATCTCTCTTCTAATAAATGCACACTAAACTAACCATAAAATGCCAATTTCTTTGCCTAAAAGGAGCCAATGAAAATTGCCTAAAATAACCAATGAAAATGCAGAGAAATGCTACTCAAGTGCTGTGGAGAAATCTAAACTTTTAGGAGATTTTCATCCTTAAAATTATGTATACTCTCCAACTCAATAATTCCTTTTCTTGGAATTTATCCTGAGAAATTTTTAGAGATTTGGACAGATTTACTGGTTTGTCCACTGAAATATCATTTTTATAATAAAATAAAGGAAAATGTCAATATATCCATCAGCAGGAAATGACTATGTGTGTGTGTATATTTGTGTATTTGTGTGTCTATACAGTAACTAAATACACATGTTGAGTACACACAAACACAATGATAATTCCTAATAACGGCATACCATGTAACAACCCAAAACTATAAGATAGAAGAATACTTAGAAATAGGGCAAACTGAAGCTATTAAGTAAATAAAGTTAAAATATAGTATGATGTTATAATTTATAGCATATACATTAATGTATACATTATAATTTGTGCATTCAATGTATATACTCATATAAATCTTAAAATCTGAAAATGTATAATAAAACATAATCCATGATAATTCATAATTCATGAATTATTTTCTTCTTCATTTTTCTTATTTCCCACAATTTCTAGTATAAATATTGATTTCTTCTATAAATTGAAACCCACCAAAATATAAAAAAAGCTTTCAAGACCTGTGTGACTGAATGTAACATAAAAAAGAATGCACTTTTTAAATTAGTTATGAAGTTTGTTATAAAAATATAGCAAACTTTATAATATAAAGAAAATCATATTAAATTATATAAACTTGGTTATAAAATTTTTAAGAGATTTACTGGTGCATTATATTTAAGAGTGGGATTCATTATGCATATTTGTACCTCTACATAACCCAATTTGATCAATCTCATGCCCTAGTACCTTCCCTTTTCCTTCCTACCTCCCTCCCCTGATCGGCTTATTCTATTGATCTCCCTTCTATTATCATTATTTTAAATAGTTCATTATAAATATATAATACATATATGTATATATGAAAGCAGGATTCAATGTGGTATATTCATACATAGCATAATTTGGTAGATTTCTTTCCCCAGTATTTACCCCATTCCCTTTCCTCTTCCCTCCCTTTCCTCTATTGGTCTTCTTTCTAAGAATAGTGCACTCTTTAAGAAGCCATTAAATACAGAATCTGAATTATCTAATGAATACAAAGTTAGAATTCACATTCACTAAAGGAGAAATAAATCTGATGTAATGGAGGTAAAAGATATAGAGGATTAATTGATGTTATTATGAAAGGGGAAGAAGGTCAAAGGAGCTTCAAAACTTATTTTTTTGTTTTCCCCTAAAGCTAAAAATGACTTGAAGATTCTTTAGCATAAATAAAGACTTTACTTTTGGGGTCTTTAACATTTCTACATTAAAAAAAAAAAATCAACCCATGAAACAAATGAGTCACTGCATCCCACCCACACTGCCATCTGCCTCCTGCCCCCATGCTGCTTCCGCCTCCCCCAGGTGCCAGCACTCAACAGTCAATCACACAGCTTTAAAACTCAAAAACAACATAGAGTAGAGCAGAAAGAAACCATAAACAGTGGTTGATGAAAAACAAGGAAGATGCAAAGAAAAACATCAGCTAAATTAAGGTAATAAGGAGGAGGGGGTATTTTTCTAAAGAAGTGACTTGGAATTTGATGCTAAAATAAAATAAAAACCCTGCCAGAAGGTTTTCATATTAAGAGAGGAACTAGACATTTAAAATAAATGGTGCAAGCAAAATAAGGTATAATCATTAGCTCTGAACATTGAAGCAGGGATGCTACATAGAACATTAAGAAGTACTTGTTGGCCCAATTTTAAAATATGATAAAACAGCATGGTAACTCAGAAAGAGGTTGACTTTTTTGTATTTTAAATCAGATGAGTGATTTGTTCAAAGACATTTCTATTCTTTTCTAAAATTTATTTAATTGTCACAGAAAAATGCACTCTTTCTCTGGTATACAGCTTAATGGGTTTTGAAAAATGCATTCCCACTACCACAGGCAGGACAGGGAACAGTTCCTTCATTCCAAAAATTTCTCTCATGCTTTCCTTTTGTAATTAATGCTCCAACCCAGCCCCAACCCCTTGGCAGGCACTGTTCTGTTTACTGTCTCTATAGTTTTGCCTTCTCCAGAATACCATAGAAATGGAATCACACAATACGAAGACTTCTGGATTTGATTTCATTCACCTAACAAAATGCATTTGAGATTCATCCATAGATGTCCATTCATGGACTGAAGGACTTATTTGGGTTAATTCCAGGCTGGCAAATGTTTAAAAGTTACTATTCATATCCAAACTTATGCTTCTCACTTGTAAATATCTATGAGTAGGATTACTGAGTCATATGGTAAGTATATGTTTAACTTAATAAGAAAATGCCAAACTCTTTTCCTAAAGTAACTATACCATTTTGCATTCCCACCAGCAATGTATGAGAGGTTTCCATTGCCCACCATCCTTGTTGGCACTTGATATTGCCAGTTTTTGTTTTAAGCCAGCCTAATAGGTATGTAGTGTTATCTCATCATGGATTTATTTTTACTGATGAAGTTGAACAAGTTTTTTCTGGGGGGTGGGGACCAGGGATTGAACTCCAGGGCACTCAACCACCAAGCTATATCCCCAGCCCTATTTTGTATTTTATTTAGAGAAAAGGTCTCACTGAGTTGCTTAGCACCTTACTTTTGCTGAGGCTGGCTTTGAACTCACCATCCTCCTGCCTCAGCCCCCTGAGCCACTGGGATTACAGTGCATGCCGGCTTGAAGTTGAACAATTCTTATGTGCATATTTTCTGTTTATCAGTGTTCAGTGATTTTGCCCTTTAATTATTAAACTTTTTTCTTATTGTTGAGATTCATATTGTATTTTCTGAATATTATTCCTCTGTCATATTATGTGATTTGCAAATACTTTCTCCTCATTTGTGACTTGTTTTATTCTTTTCTTAACTGTCTCTAAAAGTACAGAAACTTTAATTCCAGTTTCTCAATTTGTTCCTTTATAAATGGTACTTTAGGAGTAGCACCAAAACAAAATCAATGCTTGATCCAAGATCACAAGAGTTCTCTCCTTTGCTTTATTCTAAAAGTTTTAAAACATTACATTTTACATTTAGATCTATGATCCATTGAGTTGATTTTTGTATATGGTATGAAGTATGGATCGAGGTTTATATTTGTTGAAAACTCATTTCTTCATTGAAATGCCTCTGCATCTTTGTCAAATATTAATTGACTACATTGCAGGAGTCTGCTGCTGGATTCTCTATTCTATCCCACTGATCTATGTGTCTACCTTTTGCCAACACAACACTGTTTTGATGGCTGGAGTATTATGAAAGGTACTGACATCAAGTAGGTCAAACCTGCCAACTCTATCCTGTTTTCAAAATGCTTGTCCAGCTAGTTCAGTTGTTGAGTCATTCAGCTTTCTATCACTCTAACAAAATACCTGAGATAATCCAACTTATAAAGAGGAAAGGTTTCTTTTTTTTTTCTCATGGTTTCAGTCCATGGTCACTTGGCTTGGCTGCCTTTAGGCCTTTGCAAGGCAGCATATCATGGAGGGGAGTGTGTGGCATTGCTACTCCCCTCATGGCAGCCAGGAAGCAGAGCGAGAGAGATGAGGGGCCAGAGCCCAAAATCTCTTTCAAGGGCATGGCCCCAAACTAACTGCCTAACTTCCTCACCCTGGGCCCCACCTCCTAAAGGAGCCACCATTCCCAATAGCACCACAGGCTGAAAACCAAGCCTTCAACACGTGGGACTTTGGCAAGGGGGAGGGGGGATCCAAAGTCCAAATTATAGCAGGTGTCCCATTTGCTTAACTGTGTAAGTTTCAGAATCAGCTGGTAGTTGTTAACTATCAGTTGCTAACCTCAAAAAAAAATCCTTCTGGGGTTTTGATTGGGGTTGTATTAAATTTACAGATCACTTTAGGGAGAACTAACAACAATATTGAGTCTTTCAATCCACAAATATGGCATATTAATTTATTTGGGTCTGATTTATTTAATCGGTGTTTTATAATTAATCATCATATCCTACACATAGTTTGTTAAATTTATATCTTAATGTTTCAATTTTTTGGTGCTATTATAGATGGCACACACTAAAATTTCTAATCTGCATTGTTCAATGCTATTTATAAAAATGCAATTGATTTTTTTATATTGGCTTTTTGGTATATTCTTTGGGATTTTCTACATGGACAGTTCTCATCTACAACTAAAAGAGATTTTATTCCTCCCTTTCCAGTATTGTCTGCATTTTCTGGTTTTTGTTTGCTTTTGCTTTATTATACTAGCTAAGTAAGACTTCCAGTAACAGCACTTTTTAAACAGTAGTATTTCATTACCAACTAAATAAAATATTAGCTTAAATAGACACTGAAACAGAGAAAGTATCTGCCAAAAATCAGTTAGAAAGTGGAGGCACCAGGATTCAAACCTGGCTCTGGAGTAGACTCTTGGTTCTTCACCAGGCCTCATCGTACACCTGTAGGAGATAGAAGTCCATAAGCTCAGAATACAAACAAGAGGTAGAAACAGAGCTGGGGGCCAAAGCACACTTCTCCTGTCATGCATCTCCTGAGCAAATGCAATTAATCAATGTCCAGTTGAGCCTTGGTGGCAATCCTGTGAATAAAACTACTGCACTTAATAATCTAAGACTAAACCGGTCGTGTAAAGTAAAGATAAAGACAGGAAACTCACCGATATTATTACTTAAGGCACACTGCGCTTCCTTGTCCCAATTGGGTTAACGTTAAATGGAGCGTAAAATCAGGTTTACTGGAGGTTTATTAAAGCATAACAAAGTTTCAGGCAATAACATAAAACAGTTGAGCTCAATTGCATTTTGGTCATTGAACAGCAGGGTTCCTGGTCTGAGGTTTTTCTAATTGAATTTTTGCTTCATAATACAGTCTCCATGAGTTAAAATCTCATGTGAGCTGCTGCTGCTTGTGAACAGCAGAGTGAAGGAAGACATTCATCTTTGTTACTTCTTATCAATTCAATGCCAATTTAATTTGACGAATATCCTGAACAACTATTGTATGCAAAGCTTTGTGAAAGTTAAAAGGAAAACTTTAGGAGATGAGGTTTTTTGCCTTCTCTTGCAGTTCAGAGACATGCACTGGATACAGGGATACAGAGACTGTGGAAGATAAAGCAGGGGATGCTCAGAGGCCAGCGAGGTCAGAGCTGTCTGGATGGGGCCAAAGCTGACTGTGGAGTCAGAGAGCGAAGCACCATGAACAGCCAATGAGAAACAGCAGCCCCCATCCACTGAAGACACTGCAGAACTATAGAAGCAAAGGAAGGGATGACGTCTGGGCTTAGTCAGAGAGAAAAACAAAACCACAGCAGGAATCTAATGCAATAATTTCTAATCACTGTCCCCTAAAGAACAGATAATCCCCAAATTCTCATTCCTTCTTTGATTCTTGAAGGAAATACAACTTGCATTCCACTGGTTTTTCTATTTTATGAATGACTAAATGCAATTTACAACTGAACTACTATATGAAAATTACTGAAATGCTACTCAGGACCAAAGAGTAGTATCACAGAAAAGACACAGTCCATTTTCTAAAGCCTAGCAGGTACTAAAGTCTGCTGTTGAGAAACTGCAGAACTCCTGTTGCACTACTAGGATTGTTGAAATTTTCAGGAAGGACAGAAAGAATAATCTATTATCATTGTCTTAAATTGGTCATAGTTTGGCAATTCCTGCTAGAAATTACTACTTAGCTTCCCCGGCCTTACTTCAATTTCTTGGGTGTTCTTTGATGAACCCCACCATATATAACAATGCATATTTCTGTCAACAGTATATTTCACAATTTCCTCATCCGCAAACTCTAATAAATGTATGCACAGTGATTCAAACATGAATCATTTCTACATTGCTAAAGCAAAGGTATATATAATCTCCCCAACTCAGTCCTGATTTGCTTAGTTGATAATATTCTTAGAAGTGGTTTGTCGTCATTGTTTACCTGAAAAGGGAGCCCTGTTGCAGAGGTGATCAGAGGGACATTTTGCACTTCCAGAGGTTGGTCTTAAGAAGGGTTAAGTGCCACTGCACCTACAAAAGGAGAAGGAAGAGAGGAAAGGCAAGAAGTTTGGAGGAGAGAAAAGAGAAAGGAGGAGGAGGAGAGGAACAGGGACAGAAGGAAGAAGCAAAACCAAGAAGGGCGTTAGAACTTAAAGTCCTTTTGCCCAGGCACTAGCTGCAGAAGCTCAGCTCAGGATGCTCCAGCTTCAGAGAATAGGAGGGCATACATCTGTGGGTGGTGCCCAGCCCAGATTATCACGACCCAGAACCACAGCTCAGCAGAAGATGCAGTTTCAGAAAAGCACAGCACGAACGAGTAAACCCGGAAAGGAAACCATTCCATCTCCAGAGAGGTGCAGAATATACAAATGATAGATAATCTGTTTTTGGATCTTTGGTGTTTGAATCCTAATTAAATTTCTGAATAAATGATCTTGAACAATACATTAAACTCTCTGAGCTTTGATTTGTTCAACTATAAATTGGTAATAACAATAATAAATTTATCAATAACTGCACAACTGTTGTAAGGATTACACATGTGCTAGGCACAGAAAACTCTCAAAGAATATAATCATACTATGTGATTATAAGAAACATTCCTAGGAGGCCCTTTGAGCAGTCTATCATCAAACTGTTAATGAAGACAATGTTAATATATAACTCAATACCTCCTGATAAAGACTTGTATGAGTAGGTTCTCCTAGAAATGATGCCAAAGTCAAATGCATGGAAGCATAAATAAAAAGCCAATATAAAGAATCTGACATGATTCTATAACCAATGGATGGATCCAGCCATGTCTAGAAGTTTTAAAAGAATGTGACAGGATCAAAGCTCTGCTTTGAGAAGATAAACCTAGAATGTGTGGATGGATGATACATTAAGCAAACTGCAGACTGTGAGATCATCCAGGACAAAGTACATCCCTAAAACAATAAAGAAAACATGGAGGAAAATCAGTAAACTTTAGGAACTGGATGAATGCAGGCAAAGAAAGGATGAAAGATGATTTCTGTTCTACACTTGGACAATAAAGATAATGATTTCCATGGACACAGTAAGAGACACAAAAGAAGAAACTTTAGCGGGGGTGGGAACCTGAGTTTGAACTGCAACACACTAAATATTGAGTGTACACATGTGTGTGTGTGTGTGTGTGTGTGTGTGTGAATACATAACTGATAGCTGTCGTTTTGAATCTCAGCAAAAAGATCAGAGTCAGACAAAAAGATTAAAGAGTCACAGTGATGGGAGGTAATTGAAGCAGTGGGTGTAAATGAGACTGTTAGATTAGAGCACAGATAGAAATGAAGGCTTCTAGGACTCAGGAATTCCCCTCCTCCTCATAAGCCCATAGAAACACACAGTATGTTCACCAAAAGGCTTGTCATGAATGTTCATAGTAGCACTAGTTGTAACATCAACAGTAGAAAAAAATGGGGTCAGGGGTGGGCTCTCTAAAGACAATGGACACTATACAGCCATGAAATTGAAAAGTCTACACCCACATGTGACAACATGGATAATCTCACAAACATGTGGCTGACAGAAAGACTCCAGACACCAAGAGAAGGTACAGTACGGTTCGACACAGTTTAAAGCTACAAGAGGAGATACTACGAGCAGGGGAGAGAGGCTTGAAGGGGGCTCACAGGGGCCTCTGTGGGGACAGGAAGGTTTTGTTTCTTGATCTAGGTTCTGGTTACTTAGGCATATTCACTTTGTGAAAATTAACTCATCTCTGGTCAATACTTTTGGGCAGAATGTTAGGAATTTCCTGTGGCCATTGCAACAAATTAACAAAAACTTGATGCCTTAAAACAACAGGAATTTATTCTCCATTCTGAAGGCCAGAAGTGAAATAAAAGTGTCAGCAGGCCAAGGCCATCTCCCTCCAGAGGCTCCAGAAGAATCACTTCCTCCCCTCCCAGATTCCACGGGCTTCAGTATCCCCATGGCCTGTGATGTGTGTGTGCACAGTGTCAAATCGCCCTCTGCCTCCCTTATGAGGATTTGTGCCTCCCTTGTGGTGGCACCTAGCGCTCACACAGATAATCCAGGACTATCTCATCTCAAGATTCTGAATTTGATCACATCTGCAAGGACCCTTTTTCCAAATAAGGTAGCATTCATAGGTCCCAGCATTTGATGCAGGTAATGGGGTTGGTAAGGGACAGTTTCCAGTCTGCCACAAAGAGGATGAATAAGCTACATGACAACAAAAGCTAGCACAGCAAAACACGGTGCTGGCTCAAATGGGGAAATGCAGGTAATGAGCACAGGCCATTCTCCAAAGATTAGCAAAGAAAGGAGGAGGATCAACATTCCCTAAGGTCTCTGGGAGGGATTTTTACATTCAAGGAAACCAAAAGATCAGACAATACTCAATAGGACAGAAAACCCTGAAGGTTTCTAGTTTTGAAATAGTGTACTTGAACATTATAATGATTTTAAAGGGGGGGGGGCTAATTAATGTAGACAATCTCTATATTCAGATGAGATAGGCTGGGATCTATGGCAAGGGGAAGAAGTCCATCTTGGAAATAAAGGAGGATGTTTTAAGGGCAAGAAGCAAAGCATAAGGCAAAGACCAGGAAATAATGAAATGAAGGAAGAACACCAAGATCTGTCACTCTAGCTGGTAACTACTAGACAGAGAGTGGGGGTGCCAGTGGCCAAGAGAGGGGAAACCTCTCCCCGGGCTATCTGGACAAGCCTGCATCCTGTGGGTATCACTGGAAATACGGCTGAAGGCAGCAGCACTACTTTGGATCTGGTACATGGTGGTCCCCATTTATTTTCTTTTTACTAAAAGGAATTCATGTTAGTGCTTCTGTCCCTTGTGATAATAACAATAATATCACAGCAATAGAAGCAGGATGTGGAGTCGGTGCCTTATAAGACCCCAAAATTCATCTACCCATTATGAAGTTCTACAAGGGAGCATGGGATGCCAAGAGGGTGCATGTAGATTTCAATTATATGCTACTTATGGCTCTAGACCAGACATTAAATCTCAATCCTACAAATAAATATTCTTGGTCACAAGAATTTTTGATGGTGGTTTAGTTAGCCTTACTAAGGCAGCCCTGTAAATACTGTGCCAGGTTTGGTACTGAACCAAAAAGGATCAAGGGGATCCTTTATATCAGCTCACAAGGAAGGTAGGTAAGTCACAATTTCTATCTTTTAGTGCACAGCAAGTACTTTACGAAGTAATATTTTCCTGACCACAGCCATAGCAATCTCCTACATAAGTTTGCTCATTATAAAAATAAGTCCTGCATCAATACATGCTACCTTCTTTCCAAATTAAAATTGGGTGTAGTTTATACCTTAAGAATTTAGTTTTTTAAAAAAAATTTTAGTTCTGTTGATTGACCTTTATTTAGTCATTTATTTATATGCAGTGCTGAGGATCGAACCCAGTGCCTCCCACATGCAAGGTAAGTGCTCTACCACTGAGCCACAATCCCAGCCCAAGAATTTACTTTTAATGTTATGATTATAGCAACAGACTGATCAATGATCTATAAACAGTGCATAATATAAGAACTGTGTAAGTAAAAATTAATTGCCAGGTTTATTATGTGACAGGGACATGCTATACTTTACAAGCAGAAATAGGAAATAAAGTTGCTGTTGGTAAAAACCTCTCTATCACCATTGCAAACTACTCTTCTCTGTGAATTTATTATATTTCCTGAAAGTATCCTGGGTTTGAGTCTTTAATCAGAAACTGAGATCTCTATAAACTCATTTTATTTAATAAATTTCAGTCCTTAATAATCAATCTACTTTCATTAGATACTGAAAGAGCTATTCATGAACATTTGAACAGGCTTTTTTAACACTTATTACAGTTTTTTATTATGGTTGAAGTGCATGTTATTTGTTTTTTGGTCTCTCATATTTAATTTTAATTAAACCATCAAAGCTTCTGTCTTTGTTTATGCCCCAGTAAAGTTCCCAAGCACACAGAGTGGCCCTTTGTAACTAAGAATCTTACACAAGAGTTTTCCCCTCCCAAACTAAACCCAGAACCAAAAATCTGCCTCTTTTAATTGGCACAAGGTTATAAGAGTTGATTTGTGATCATTTTGGAAGAGAATCTGACTGTTCCTCATAGATGGTGAGTGACACACTACTCCACCGTCATCTGTACCTTTACCATTTGCTCACACAAACAACAGAAAGTGGCCAGGGAGAACTTCCACATTGTCTGACAGTATTCTCAAGCAGAAATAGCTGTGGCGTGTTCACACACGTTTGAGGCTGTTTTGATTAAAAGATCTTTCTCGCTATGGCTAGGGAAAATTTTCTCACTCTGATTTATGTTTGTTATGTCTACATAAATGTTAACAGTTATTAAGGCAGCGTAACATGGTGATACAATCAGCAAAATTCAGACTCTAGAAAATTCCACAGGAAAAAAATGTCCTGGTGTCCTCAACAAAAAACATTACAGTGTTCGGGGGGAGAAATGAAGGGAGTTTGAAGGACGTCAATTGCAGTGTATGGATCTTATTTGGATTCTACTAAAACAAACTAAGAAAAGTTCACATTTTTGATGAGACCATTAAAATTCTGAAAACAGACAGGATATCTGATGATATTAAGGAATGAACTGTTTTAAGTGTGAAAAGTACTATAGGAGGAGTCCTGATCTTTTAGAGAATAAAAATGAAGCATGATAATTTAATTCTATTAAAAAAGAAAAACGAACACTAGTGTGTATTTCCATGCAATAGATGTATTCTTTATCAAAAACAGTGTTATTTCTCATGCAATAAAGATTACAAGTAGGGGCTGGGATTATGGCACAGTGGTAGTGTGCTCGCCTAGCACGCATAAGGCACTGGGTTTGATCCTCAGCACCACATAAAAATAAAATAAAGATATTCTGTCACCTACAACTAAAAAATAAACATTTAAAAAAATTAAAAAAAAAAAAAAAGATTACAAGTAACCAACACTATACTGTCCCTGCTATAGAAAGAACTTAGGTGGTTAAACAACAAAATCCAGCTGGATGCTACTTGTTCGGCAGAAATAGCTGCTCACTCAGTGAAAGGCCAGTGTGGAAGATTTCTCCCCTTGCCTTTTTGGCTGCCACCCCTTGTAATTCAGACTCAGCTGGATCTCAGAAGTGTGAGTGATAGCCTGGGGAGCTTCAGGACCTCCAGAATTCTTAATGCATCAACAAACTTTCCAGTCAGAGTCATTCACCAACTGCTCAGAGGGACACCAGGCCTTCCCTTTCTTTACACTCTGTTCCAGTCCCTTCCAACACCTAGTCAGCAACTGGTATCTACTTAAACCAAGCACCACTCTTCAACTTTCCACATCTTGTAACAGTATCTGTAATTCTGTTGACACAACAGATGTGTAAATACGATTCTTCTAGTAATGATTCCATTTCTAGCTTATGTGTTGACATTTGAGTTCAACGACTCATGGAGAGGGGGAGGCTAAACCTTTTTTTCTTCAAGGTGATGTGTTAGAAGGAATGGGAAGGAATTAAAAGTGTTCATTATTAAATAACCTTTTTATTGCTGACAGACTTAGGTGTCTGACCTTCAGTGACTAATGAAGAGAGTCTGGTACCCTCCCCAACTAAAATTAAATCAATCACTCTTAAAGAGTTCAATTACTCTCTAGGAAACTTAATGTTATTTTTAATTTGACAGATTGGCATGATTATTAAAATGTCAGTTAAAATACAGCTGGGGGTACATCTAAAAGATGAGCAGATGAAGCCAAGAAAGAAAAGTCCACTGGGGAAAATGGAATGAGTTGCCCAATAGATAGGACAGGACAGAGAGGAAATGCCAAGGCACCCCTGCCATGCTTTACATACTAACTTCTGCCCTCTTGGGAGCCGTCCAATGGCTTCCTTCCTTCATTCATTCATTCATTGTGCTAGGGATTGAACTCAGAGCACTTAACCTCTGAGCCACACTCCCAGCCCTTTTTATATTTTCTTTAGAGACAGGGTCTCACTAAGTTGCCTAGGGCCTCACTAAGTTGCTGAGGCTGGCTTTGAACTCATGATCCTCCTGCCTCAGCCTCTGGAGCTGCTGGGATTACAGGCATGCACCACCATGCCTGGCCCAGGGGATTTTTATCATACTATTCAGGTTTCTTAGCTTCCAGGACAATCCCAGGCATCATAGACATGAAATACACCATTCTGCTCTCATACTTGTTTACTTTAACAAGCATTGATTTTCTACTCTGTGCAAGATACTGTAAATGCAGTTAAGGAAATTAGCACCAGCCCTTCGATGAGTTTATAATCTTCCAGTTCTCGCTGGAAATGTGAACCACAGACTTTAAAGTCCGAAGAAACATGTGTAAATGCTCTGTCAGGGATTAATTCTGAGGGGGTATCAGGAAGGTTCAGAGTGAGCCCTGAGATATGGTAATATTTCAGTACACAGAAACTGAGAAGGAAGGGTATTTCAAGCTGCTCTGCAATTGCATAATATAGGAATTTCTTCCTACTAGAAAATGGCTCCACCACTTATGAGTGGATACAGATACCACCACCCACTGGCTGAGGAAAGGCTCATTACCCAGTCTGGCTGGTCTTCCTCCCGGAAGTTTATAGGGAATAAAATAAATTGCACAATCACTTTTAGGGAACTATTCTCAGTAAAACTTGTTTATTTTATTAGGAGGAAAGACGTTACCTGTTATGTGTGCCTTTACACATTCTAACTTACACTACTAAATACATCCTTTCCAAGCCAATTAGATGCCTATGTTATCTATGTCCTTTATTCCCTTGGTTGAAGGGAGGTTTCTGTCCCTTTCAGTAGTAAAGCTTCCTCCCCTCATATCCTACAGCCCCAGCCTGCTATCTGAGCTCAGAGGAACTTGACAGCCTAACAGAAAAACCTTGGACAGGGAGCATTCATTTGACGGTAAGAAGACAATTTTTAATTCACTTTGCTGAAACAAGAGACACAAGCAAACAAAAAAGCAATTTGTAAGAAAGGCTTCTAAACAATAACAGAAAAGTCTCCCATGTGACAATCAACTCAGAAGGCAAGTCCACCCAACATCACCACAGCAAATGAGGATTTAGAGGCAGCAGGAAGCAAAATGTAGATGTACCCAAAAAGTTAACAAAATTCATTATTTCAAAGAGAGCTACACATCTCCTATATTTTCATCATTTGCTTCTTTCTAAGACCCATCTGAAACAGAAAGAGCCAACAGACTAGAATGACAGTGAACGTCATTAAGATTCCATGTACATCTGTTCCGGGAGCAATCTGCTGTCAGACTGAGAGTAACTGGGAGCAGCATCAGCTTCAACACACTGAGGACCAGTTCAGTCATCAGTCCAACCTATGTTCATTAAATCTCCACTATGTGCCAGGCCCGGGATTATAAAATCAGACACACAGGCAGGCACACCACACACACAGTTCTCCTGCCCTCAGAAAGCTGGTGATCTCGTGGTAGAATGGACAATGAAATAATCATGCAAAAACCAATGCAAACTGTGGCGAGTGTGATGCTAATAAAATAACAGGCATTTCAAACATTAAACAGAGAGAACTAACTGTTTGTAGGGCTCCCCTGATATGATCAAACCTCAGTAAGTTGCAGAAATAAAGGGAAATAGAAATAAATGTGGCTGATCAGAAGAAAGTCCTGACCAGTCATTACAAATGGCCACAGTGACCCTCCTGCCTAGAGGAGTACAGCTGGCCAGAGTTGTGCTCCCCACGTCCACACACTAGTGCTGTAGCATGTCTGGGAGCCCCAGCCCTGAGCACCCCAAACCAATTTCTATATCTTGCAAATGAGAATGCCAACAATCCCTATCACATAATGGGCTTGACGACAGTGAGCGCTCAATGACTATTAGCTACTCCTAGAGAGGGAGAGGGGTTGGGAGGCACCTATACACCTCAGCCCCATCCCAGGTACTGTTCATGGTCAGTTACAGATAGGTTTCTGCACTTTTGCTGTTTGATAAATAAGAGAGGCGAAGTCAACAGTATGAGATTCATCCTTAACAGATCCTTTGGTATTCTGGCAAAATCTATGGTTAAAGACTATCTTTAAGAGAGGTCCTAGTCAGGGACATAGCCAACACTGCTGTCACTACTGAGTGAGGTTGGAAGGGCAACTAGTAACAAGTCCTGCAACCAGCTGAATATATATCCAGGTTTCCTTCAAAGAGACCCAGATGTCTATCATATAACTCTATTTACCAACCTATATATAGCAGATTCCCTTTCACTCTCCAGTGTCCCCAGATGGGCCCTTAGCAATGGGGTGGTTCCTGCATCACTAGCTGCCCCTTCTAAAAGGCAGTGGCAACAGGGGGCAGCAGCTACCAGAAAATTCAGTAAGATGCTGAAGCAGTGGCACACGCCTGTAATCCCAGTGGCTCGGAAGACTGAGGGAGGAGGATCACAAGTTCAAGGCCAGTTTCAGCAATTTAGCAAGGCCACAAGCAACTTAGTGAGACCCTGTCTCAAAATAAAAAGGAAAAAGGGCTGGTAGGTAGCTCAGTGGTAAAGCACCACTGGATTCAATCCCCAGTACAAAAACAGAAACAAAAAACCTCTCAGTAAAAACCCCCCTGTGCTGCTCTCAGCCCAATACAGTCGGCCCCAGTGCTTCTACAAAATGAAGACCTCAGCCATGTGCGTTCTTCAAATTACTTTCAGACATAAGCTGAAATCTCCCAGGCCAAGGTGACAAGGGACATTTTATAAATGGTGCAGAGTCAAATCAGACAGCCTTTGAACTCTGGCCCTTATTCCTCCAGCAAAGAACACATTTCATTTTGGTTGGGATATTTCCCCCTAGCTTTGGTCATTTGCCCTGTGTGAGTGAGCTGGTTCTCACTGTGCCCGTCTCTCGCTGTTAATCTTGGTTTTCCCTTTTTGGAATCTACATCTTCCTCTAAAGAGCTTACCTTTGTTCTTTTAGATTTTTGCTGTTTACTTTCCATTTCTTACCGAAAATATCCATGCAATATCAAGTTTCTTTTCAACATTCACAAGCCAGAGCCCGTTTTATAATAGACCATGTGTCCCCTGAGTCCTGGACTAAAAACATGAAATGCTTTTTGAGAAGTGGTTTAAACCAGGTGGCCAAATCTGAAAGACTATATTCTCCCCAGCTCTTTCTACTACTCCCCATGATTTATTTAAGAGCAAGACTGAGAAATTGAAAACAAAAAAGAAACTGAAATTCTACCATCCATAATCTCATTATTAAACAGATGATATTTTTACTAGGATTCCTAAGTTTTTACGTTAGCTTAAGTACTGCACAAAGTATTTTCTTAAACTGTTCCCCATCTTGCCTCTGTGCTTATCATCATAAACAAATCTGACTTCTCAAAAGAAGAATTCAATGCTGAATAACAAAGGAGTAGTTTTCTGCCATTTATTTGAATCCTTACTCTATAAAAGAGCTACATGTTCACTTTTTGTAAAAATGAGAATTATGGTAAAATGATGGATATTTTTCACTCCTAGGGCCACCATTTACTTCCTCTTGCTAAATTTCCAGTAACTCTGACCACATCTCACTATAAAGCATACACCTGCTTTTCTATCAATAAGGCTGCCTCAGTTATTAACATAGACTATCAACATGACCCTAATAAGGTGTCAGTTTATGACATAATGAAGTTACATCTAGTAAGTGATAAGTAACTTAATGGTTGACAGCCCCCAAAAATATGGCGTATCTAGTCTTTATTATCACAGAAATATATATTTTCTGATGAGCTGTTATTAATTATAACATGGAGATACCAAGCATTTTGGTGTATTTCATTCTAAGCTGCTCCCTACACAATTATCATACAGACATCCACACAGTAGGGGAGCAAAACTGTAATTAATCTATAAATAATGTACAAATCCATTATCATCATAAACACTTCCAATTGCTACCTCATAGCTGGAGAAGCCTGAAGAAGATGTACGTGATTTACTACTGAATCAAGACACAAGAGTCTGTGTTTAAACATTTACAAAAAAACTTACAACTAACATCCATACTTAATGATGAGAAAGCAGCATTCCCACTAAGATCAGGAAAGGCAAGATTGTCCCCTCTAACCTCTTCTTTACAACAATGTACTAATCCTAGCTAATGTAAGAAAGACAAGAAAAGGAAATACAGGTGATTCTCAATTTGTAATGAGCTTAAATCCATTGTAATTTGAAAATATTATATCCAAAAATGCATTTAATACCCCTATCTTATCAAACATCATCACTAATCCTAGCCTAGCTTAACCGAGCCAAGGACACTTACAAAATATACTGATTAGGAAGGGAGACATAAAGCTTGTATTTATTCACAGATGTCATGATCATCTATGTAGAAAATCCAAAAGAATCAACAAAAAGCCTCCTTGGGCTAATAAGTGTTCACACTAGGGCTCAGGGTTCAATGTTAATAAACAAAACTCAACTGCTTCCCATATGTCTGGAATGAACAAGTAGAATTCAAAAGTAACAACATAATATCATTTATATTAGCGCCCCCAAAATGAACTTTTTCTCTTATTAGTCTAAAAAGTGTACATGATCTATATAGGGAAATCTATAAAATTATGATGAAATGAATAAAAGACCTAAATAAATGAACAGATGTTCCATATTCCTGGAGACAAAAACTCAAGATTGTTAAGATGTGATGAGTTCTTCTCAAACTGATCTCTAGGTTCAATGCAATCCCAATCAAAGTCCAAGCAAGTTATTTTGTGGATTTGGACAAAATAATTTTAGAGTCTACACAAAGAGGCAAAGGACCCAGAATACCTTGCATAATACCGAGGGAGAAGAACGAAGTCCAGGGACTAACAATACCCAACTTTATAACTAAGTATAAAACTATAGTAATCAAACCACTGTGGAATTCATGAAATAGACAAATTTATGAATGGAACAGAAGAGAGAACCCAGAAACAGGCCCACAAATATATATATATATATAGTCAACTGATCTTTGACAAAGGAACAAAAGCAATACCATGGAGCCAAGACAGTCTTCTTAGTAAGTAGTGCTGCGAAAACTGGACCTCTACATGTAAAAAAGTGAATCTAGACACAGATCTTCCATCTTTCATCCAAAGTAACTCAAAATAAATCAGAGACTTAAATGTAAAATGCAAAACTATAAAATTCCTAGAAGATAACAGGAGAAAATCTAGATGACTAAAGATATGGTGATAACTTTTTAGGTATACAATCCATAAAACAAAAGAACTGATAAAATAGACTTCATTAAAACTAAATACTTCTGCTCTGAAAAGATACTGTCAAGGAAATAAAAAGACAAGCTGTAGGCTAGGAGAATATACCTTCAAAAGACATATTTGATACAGGACAGATATTGAGAATATACAAAGTACCCTTAAAACCCCAAATTAGGAAACGACCAACCAGATTGAAAATTGGTCCAAACTCTTTTTTCTTTAAATAATTTTTTAGTTGTTGATGGACACAATGTCTTTATTTTATTGCTTTGTATGTGGTGCTGAGGATCGAACCCAGGGCCTCACGCATGCGAGGCAAGTGCTCTACCGCTGAGCTACAATCCCAGCCCCGGTCCAAACTCTTGAACGGACACCTTCGCAAAGAAGATATACAGATGGCAAGTAAGCATATGAAATGATGCTCAATATCTTCTGTCATCAGGAAGTGCAAATGAAATATCACTACACATTTATTAGAATGGCCAAAATCTAGAATACTGACAACATGAATGCTGTGAGAATGGTACAGCCATTTTGAAAAACAGTTTGGAAATTTCATACAAAACTGAATATACTCTTGCCATTCAATCTAGCAGCTGTGCACCTTGGCATTTACCCAAATGCATAGAAAACTTACGCTGAAAAAAAAAAACCTGCACACAGGTTAATAACTGTCAAAACTCGGAAGAAACCAAAATATCTTTCAGTGTGTAGGTGAATAAATAAACTGTGGTACCTAGAGACAATGGAATCTCATTTAGGAATAAAAAGAAATGGGTTATCAAGCTGGTGTGTGGGGGGCACTCCTGTAATTCTTGTGGATCAGGAGGCTGAGGCAGGAGGATTGCAAATTGGAGGCAAGACTCAGCAACTTAGCAAGATCCTAATACAAAAGATCTCAAAATACAAAATAAAAAGGACTGGAAAAACACCCCTGGGTTTAATCCTCGGTACCAAAACAAGAAAAAAAGGGAAAAGAATGATTGATTTATCAAGCCATGAAAAGATATGGAAGAAACTTAAATGCATATTTTAGAGAAATTTTACTAAATTTTTCCTAAAATTTATAAAAGTATGTATTTTATATTATGTATAATTATGTTAGAATTATATATTATAAATTATAAAATTTTAGTGAAAGAAGCTAAAATGAAAAGACTGCATAATAGATGAATCCAATTATAAGGCATCTGGAAAGGCAAACTATGGAGATAGTAAAAGAATCAGTGGTTGCCAGGGTTAGTGGAGAGGAAGGGATGAACTGGAGGAGCACAGGGGACTTTTAGGGCAGTGGACTTATTCTGCACACTAATATAATATTGTGGATATTTGACATGTATTTGCCCATATTTATAGAATGTCCAACTCCAAAGGTGAACCCTAATGTGCAGTATAGACTTTGGGTGCTACTGTTGTGTTACTGTAGGTTCATTAACTAACAAGTGTACCCCCTTGGTGGAGGTATTTGCCAATGGAGCAGAGTTCCCATGTGCAGGGATTCCCTTAACTGTCAAGTAACACCAGCTGCTGCCCTGTCAGCATTCTGAGCAGAAAAAACTGGGTTCCATCCAAATACTGTATACACTAGTCTTCATTATAACAGCAATTTATTTCCATTAATGTGAAAATGAATATTTGTTGACAAAATTTCTAAGGAAGCTGGGCGCAGTAGCACACACCTGTAATCCTAGCACTTTGGGAGGTTGAGACAGAAGAATCGCGAGTTCAAAGCCAGCCTCAGCAATAGCGAGGTGCTACGCAACTCATTGAGACCCTGTCTCTACATAAAACACAAAATAGGGCTGGGGATGTGGCTCAGTGGTCAAGTACCCCTGAGTTTAATCCCCAGTACCAAAAAAAAAAAATTCTAAGGAATACAATAATGGATCAAAATACTGAAATAGTTTGGGTTTTGCTTGAGTACATGGGAACTCAGTACCTTCTGCTGTATTTTGCTTTGAACCTAAATATGCTCTAAAAAATAAAGCATATATGCATATACTTTACATATATACATATATATATAAAAATATATACATAAAAATCCTTGACTCCCCTCTGCCCAAAAAAGTCTGTGTTCATAGTGTCAGGATTATAAGGAAGGCTCCTGACAGGAGCAGAAGCCAAAGCACTCCCTAAGATTGTGCTGGAAGGAGGACATACTTCATGCCACCACAGTCTGGAACACAGCAGATCCCAATCCAGTCACAGAAAGCAGATGTCTTTGACTCAACATGCCCCAATCCCTCACCACCCCTACCCCCATACCTGGGAGTCCATACTTCCCAGATAAATGTGGCTGCACGGCCAAGTCATTTAAAAAGAATGATTCACAGACTTGGCTGCATACTGCAACCACCTAGGAGCTCTGAAAAACACTGAGCCTGACATTTCACCCAGAGATCCTGATTCACCTGGTCTGGGGTGTGGCATCAAGCTTTCCAGAGTCAGGTGACTTGGATCTTCACCAAGACAGAGAACCACTGACCTGGAAGCTAACTTAAAGATGCCCACTCATCAAGCAACCACACAACTTTTCTAGAAGCAAAGACCAAACTGCTTATTTCAGCATTTGGATCAATTAACGTGTTCCTTAGAAATTTTGTCAACAAATATTCATTTTCATATTGATGAAAATAAATTGTTCTTATAATGAAGACCAGTGTAAGCAGTATTTGGATGGAACCCAATTTTTCCTGCTCAGAATGCTGACAGGGCAGCAGCTGGTTTACTTGGCAGTTATTAAATATCTTTATTTTTTTAGCAATTTAATTGGATCTTTTGCATCTATTATGTACTCGGTTTAGAAAAAGTTCTTAAAATTGGTTGAATACTTGCTTACTTTTCTCTTTCTTGTATCAGATTATTAAAAAAATGAGATAATTAGAATCGTGTATTTTACTAATATACAAATGTGGGAGAAGGAAATTAACATCCCTGCATTTCCAATTTTCCACACATTTTCAACACACAAACACACTTTGCAATAATGAAATAACACTGATGTGACCTAGAAAAAAGATTTTGTCAAGGCACACAGTTAAAGGGAAAGCCAGCCAGCTCTCTGCCTCTGGCTGGTGTGGGGAGGGAGGGAGAGTGCTGGGAACTTTCTAAATGGCTCTTTCTCTCCTGTTTTTAGCTGGGAGGGCAGGAATGCCCTGACTCCTGCCACACCTGCAATGCTGCCCATGAAAATCAAAAAACCTTGTTCACAAGGTGGACTTTAAAAATAAAATTCTTTTATTCATGAGTCTGGCTCTTACTGTTGCCTGTGCCTGGATTTTTCTGCAAGCATCTTTCTGTTACTTGTTTGCCCAGGGCTTTCCAGCCACATGCCTAGAAAACAGGCTCACACAAGTGACAAGAGTCCAAATCTGTATATGTGATTAGACTATATTTTCAACAAAGGTATATATTATCTGTCTTTTTTTTTGTAGCAGGGGATTTAATCTACATAATTTCAAGGAGAGTCAGTTATAATCTAATGATATCTTAAGTCACATTTCAAATTTGTAGCTTAAAAATCAGAGTAATCTATAGTTATTGCTCCTCAAACCCACATTCTGTACCATGTGCTTGGGGGACTTCAGTTAATAGATCACCGAAGCTGCTCTGTGGGGTGTAGCCTGGAAGCAGAATCAAGGACAGAAGCAGGAAAGCAAATTAGGAGGTCCCAGTGTGAGATGCTGAGGTTTGAACTAGAATGATAGCAGTAATGATGGAAAGAAATAAATAGGTTCAAGACACAGTTTGGAGGATCATCAAATACTTAAAAAGATTTAGGATCTTAATTCTTGACTTCCCCAATAGAACAAATATCAACCTTATTCCACATAAGAATTATAGCTTAACATTCAGCTTAAGTTTTCTCTAGGTCTATGGAATCAAAAACTAGACATAAGGGACTCAAATGCAAGAAATCTCATAAAATTTTAAGTAGACAGAAAAAAAAACAAACAAGTTCATGTGTTGGTCTATGAAAAATGATACACACAGGAGAAGATAATCTAAATTATAATAACAACATGCCTGACTATGAGCTATTAGTTACAACGATGTTAGAGATTTAGAAGTTTCTAAGTACTGTTCCATGGAGATACATGCCCAATGTTCTCCTTAGATTAAAATGACCAACAAAGCTCAGAACATCACAGAAGGAAAACTGGATCTACAATGGCAAGTGGCATGCATCTTAGTAACTACCCAGGTGGAAAGGTAGGGCCACCTGCACAGAGAACACCATGCAGAGTTCCAATACCCAAGAAAGGGAGACAAAATCTATGGGTAATCGAGGATTAAAAGAAAAATTAAAAAACAATCTGAGTCAATGCACAATATGTCTTCTTTTTTGCAATGAAAAAGCAACAAGGAGTAGGATTTGAAGGATTTCAAGAAACCTGTTTGCCCTTTCTCACCATTACCCTCCTGTACCCTCCACAGCCCTTGTCTAGAACATCCCCTGTGCTCTAAAGATGGTCAGCTTGCTACATCCAGTTGGAAGAAATACCCTCCATGTTATTTTTTTTTAAATTCTTTTTTAATACAAGTGCAAAGTCTGGGTCTAATTTCTACTCATTCATTGATTCTCTTTCTTCTTCCCTGAAGCTATGCTGAAAAAATCCAATATCTCTTCCTCCACAAATCTTCAGATCTTTAAGAATCACTATCTTTTCACTCCTTGTTCTTCTCCAGTTACAACAGTCCTAGTCCCTGCATATGCCAGACCAGGTCTCTAATCCTGTTAACATGGTTGCTCTCTGGGTAACTGGCCCAGGAGTGTAGAGGGAACCGATGACCTATAAATGGGTGCTCTGGGCTGAAACAAGGAAAACTACTATTCAGTGTGTAAATTCTAATAGAACCTACCAATGAGAAACCATCAAGATGGTACACACTGGGAGCTATGACAAAGGCTGAGGAGCACTGTGCACGTTTAGCTATTAATAGGTCATTAGTGTCTTTCACAAGGCTGGCAGATTAGAAACAACGAATTAAAAATAAGTGGGAGATTATGAGTGGTTATGAGGTAAAAATAGTGAGTTCAGCCCAGTGTTCTCAAATTTAATGTGTACATGAATCACCAGGTTATCTTGGTTAAAAACAAAACAGGTTCTGAGTCAGCTGTGGGAGGCGGGAATAAGACTGCCTTTCTCATAAGCACCCAGGTGACTGATACCTATGCTGCTACAGGGGCCACACTATGTGGCTACAGGGGCCACACTCCAAGTACAAAAGATGTCAGCTATTATCAAAGATATCTGAAGCCAGACATCAAGATGCAAGGCCTGTAATTCCAGTGACTCAGAAGCCTGAGGCAGGAGGATCCCAAGTTCTAGGCCAGGCTCAGCAATTGAGCGAGATCCTTTCACAAAATAAAAATAGAAAAGGGCTAAAACATAGCGCAGTGGTACAGCACCCCAGGAGAAAGACAGAAAGTGGGGGGAATTCATTCAAGCAACAGCCAAATCATAGATTTAAAAATATATATATGATTAAAATATATATGATTTAACGACTGGAAGTATAGCTCAGCAGTAGACTGCTTGCCTAGCATGCATGAGGCCATGGGTTCATCCCTAGCACAACAACAAAAAGATATTAACATTTGCTAAATCCATAGACAGGGAAAAATGAATGTTTTAACCATACAATGAAGCAAAACTTTAGCCCAAATGGCAAGCTGCTAAAAAACTCGGACCTAACAAATAGCTACACAAGGACTTTTTGAAGACCATACAACTATTACCATGATCTAAGAGATAAATTTTAACATGCAAATCTCTGAATAAAAAACAAAAAAACCAAACTCCTTTCCATTTTATGCTCCAAAGTGAGAACTCCTAAATAAACTAGTATTTCTGGGAACCATCTGTAGATCTGTGATTGTGTGTGTGTACTCGGTGTCACCCAATTCACATGAGCCCAGGTGTCTTTGTCCTCACTTTCTGCATTGGGTGTGCATGTCTGAGCTGGCTCGCTTCTTACATGTATTCAGATGAAGGAGGCAATGGAAGAGGTTTGGTTCAGATTCTCTCAGATACAGTTATAGGCAAATTACTGATTTAGTTAAGAAATAAAAGTGGAATAATAAAATCACACAATATATTCAAAAAGTTGTAAACAGTCAAATTGCCTTAACAATTGTTGAGGCTCCATTAGGGTACATCAGTAAAAATACGATCACTCCATGATACCCTGTTGGCAGGTACTACTGTCTAATACAACTGTAATGTCCCAGGACCATCGTCATGGCCACAACCAGATGACCTTCTGCATAATGTCCTCTTCAGTACCGAAAGAATATTTGCTCATCTGCCCAAAGTCTGGGTTCAAACCAAGTCTAACACATCTAGCCCAAAACAAGCCTACACAGATGTCTACTGAGTAACCAAGTGACAAGATGAAGAATGGTAGAAGCCAGAGGCCAGGAATGAAGGAGGTTGGTGGAGGAACCTGGGTCAGGCTGCCCTGTGTAGCACTTATGCCTCAAGAAAATGCCCAATGCTACTCACACAGGGGAACAGCTATATTGGTAAACTGTACCAGCGTCCCTGCTCCAACATCCTTGTCCAAGCAGAAGTCAGAAACAAAGTATGGCCACCCTGCCTCCATACCACAGCCTGCTATAATTACAGTGTCTCATTAGTTAATATAGAAGGGTTGGAAAATATTTTCTATAGGCCTCTACAGAAAGAATAAATATCTCTTCTCGGGCCAGTGAGATGTTTTGAAGAACCACAAAGACCAACAGGTCCCCAGTGACAAAGAAACCAATCCTTAAAGTTCATGCTGCACTTAGTACTTTTGTTGTTAAAAATAATTTGTCATATCTTTGGCAAGATCATGTAAAAACTTCAGATTCAGTATATGTTGCTTTCAAACAGTATATGTGAATTTAGATTATAAAACTAAGCTTTTTAATTTTTTTAAACTTATCTTTGATTTCAAGTGGTGGGAAAAGGTCTTAATTTTGCCAAAATTCTGTCACTGTCACATTTAATTTTCTTGGTCCTTCCAAAGAAAGTCCTTCTAAGTTCCAGTCATGAAGTGTGTTTACACATTGTCCCTAGCTTCTACAGATCAACTACAAAATGCAAAATTTCCACTGATGTTCTTATTTAGTATTTCAGAGATTGTCATCTGAATTTGTCTGATATAACTTTTCAGTTATGCTTGTTGGAATGACTAACCAGAGAATCTGTTTCTCTCTTCTGGGACCTTTGTTAGGTCACAATTTCTCATGACTTCTCACTCCAATGAGTGAGTTTCATTCTTTTATTGTTCCTCTCCCCCCATTTTTTGACTGCCTAGACGCAGAACTACCTAGACTCAGCTTCTAATCAAAACTTTGTTTCTCCTTGGACTCTGTATGCTCAGGACATCAAAAGGCCTGTCATCCTGCTAAGCATTTATTTTGAGATTTACAGCAATATCTTTCTGAAGCTGAAATCACGTATTAGTAAAAGGAACTGAACTCCAGTTCCGCATTGCTCTAACCCACAGGGACTTTGTAAGAGCTGGAGTTTACTAGCATTAACAAAACATTTAAGAAAACTGTTTACAGTCATGAGGACTTTGGCCAACGCTAGTGATAACTTTTACACAGAAGCATATTGCAGACAAAGATATTTATTTCTTCCTTCTATTTCATGAACATAAAAATACCAAATGCAGAAATCTGCTGGCAATTAAAGCCCCCAGATGCTGAATTAAACACTCCTTTCCCATCCACGGAACAATCAAGCAGTAACGTTTTATGCAGCTTGCAGATGTGACCTCAACCTAGAAAAGTCATGAACACTGCTTGGGAAGAAGACTACAAATTGTTAAGCTTCTTGTTTTCTGGCCTGGAGTATTATTTCCCAGCCCAGGCTGCTGAACAAGGGATGTGGTTATACAGAAAGTAGATTTAGGCTTGCATTCTTGTAATCTAACCCACCAAATATGTAAAACATCAAAAACACACTGACTTAAAAGAACAAAGCAAAGCCACTCCCACTTTCTGGAGGTTACCACCCTAGAAACACAAGAGAACTTCAGTTTGATTATAGCCTGATAGAATCACAATGACCATTGTAATCACTCAGGTACTATTTTGAAGTAATCTACATTTACTTTAGTTCTAGTGTATATTTTTCAATGTGCTCCATTCCCTCAAAAAAAAAAAAAAGAAACATTCATTCTCTGCTGCTCGTCATCCCTCCTAGAGAAGCTAGATTGAATCTCCCTCACCACAAAATAAATAAATATAAATAAAATAAAAATAAAAACCTACATACAGCCGGGCAGGATGGCGCACACTTGTAATTACAGCACTTTGGGAGGCTGAGACAGGAAAATCACAAGTTCTAAGCCAGCCTCAGCAATGGCAAGGTGCTAAGCAACTCAGTGAGACCCTGTCTCTAAATAAAACACAGAATGGGGCTGGGAATGTGGCTCAGTGGTCAAGTACCCCTGGATTCAATTCCCGGTACCAAAAAAAAAAAACAAAAACCCATACACACTTAGCATGCACGATGTTTAAGGATAAAGCATGGATGTTTCTTGACTTTGCTGGGTTATGTATTTCAGAAAGGAAAAATCCATGGCATCAGGAGAATATCAACCACAGAGAGATTTCTTTCTCTGAATATAAAAGGATTAGAAAACATTTTGATAATCTTGTTAAAATATTGTTTTAAAAAGCGTGATGTTAAATAATGCTGCACTGACAATAATTCATTATTCTTGGATCAGGTCATAAAATATCCACTGAATGCTTATTCACTCACAAATACTCTATTGTATTTCGTTCAGGCATTTGTACTAGGTCTGGGTGAATTCAAAGATGAATCAGAGCTCAAGTACCTTATACTCATAAATAATGCTAATAGTTATCTGAAAGTTCCAAATGCCACAAGACAGGCAAAGGAGATATGTTCAAAGATAGATGGCCCTTCAGCATAAGAAGCTGAGCAATGTTAGACTGGGCTTTGAAGTAAAGGGAGATGGGGCTCTGGTAGGGGTAGAGCCTTTCAGATAGAGATGCAGGAAAGTGGGAGGCATCCACAGAAGCAGCAAGGAATTCAATTTGGTGGAAGAGAAGAACATTAGAAAATTCAGTTTGAAGATGGATTTAAGAACCCCCACATCAGATGCAGAAAGGGAGGACGCATCAATGACTGCATCAGCAGCATAACATCCAGAGGAGAGTTTCCAGAAAAAAAGTCCAGGTGCTAGGCTGGAAGGGAGCAAATCTGCAGGTGGAGAAACCTCAAGAAGGTCTCCAACAGCACAGGGAGAAAGGATGAATGACAGGTGTGCCAACCCAAAGCCAGGAACAGGGTTGAGACATATGCCTGAGGTCCATTAACAAGATCTAAATTTCTCAGATGTTGGGGAAACCATTTTTCTAGTCACTCAATCACTCATGCCAGAAATGTGAGGCTGTACTAGATCTCTCTCTCCTTCTTGATCCCCTGAACTAGGAAACTCCATCAATTATACTTCCAGTCTCCAAATACACTGCCCATCTGGTCTCCTCACTCACCTCCCTCTCCTCTATTTGCCATATAATACTCACGTTGATCCTTTTAAAGATGCTAAGCTGATAATAGTATTCTCTTGCACGAACCAACCTCTAATGGCTTAGGAAGAGGCTGAAATCCCTTAACGTTAGTCTCTAATGAGCACCTTAAAGCTTCTGCCTCCCTCACCAACCTCATCTAGCTCCTCTCTGCACCTGGCTATCTCCCCGATCCTAACTCTGCTCCACCCAAGAAATGCTCCTTTATCTTTCAGACCCTAGGCCTTCAGACCAGGGCTGTGCCCTCCTAAAACCCTCTATACTCTCCTTTGAGAACATAACTTGTAATGAAGTAGATGAAAAGCTATTTTTAATAACTATTTCCCTGGATAAGTGGCCCTTCCCAATGCTGGGGCTTACTGTATCCATAGAGGCTAGAATAGTATCTTGTAGAGAGAAGGTAATCATTCAATGAATGGATGAATAAGGAGCAAGCAATCAAAGATGACACTGAGCTTTTCAGTCTAGATGACACTGAGCTTTTCAGTCTGGATGACTAGAGAGAAAATACTACCACTGATAAACAAGATAGGGAAATAGGTTTCAGAGGGAAAATGATGCTGTTAAAAGAGAAGTTGAAAAAGATGTTCTGTAGATTATTAGGAAGGTAAAAACAGAGCTAATAAGAGGAGAAGGAGCTAGAAATTGGTACTTGACAGCCATTTCCATGGAGTCAGTCATGGATGACATGGCTAAGTCAGAGTTCATTGAAATGATCTATTTGAATACATATTTCAAACCAGACTCTAAGATCCTTAAGAGCATTATCAATGTTGTACCTATCTTTTTATCCCAAGTACCCTAAATAACAAAAGAATGGTAATTACAACAGGGAGGTAGGGGTGCAGTGGTACACACAGCGACTTGGGAGGCTGAGGCAGGAGGATCACAAGTTTGGGGCCAGCCTCAGCAACTTAGTAAAGCTCTAAGAGACTCTACTCAAAAAAAAAAATTGGGGGATGCAGCTCAGTGGCAAAGTGTCCCTGGGTTCAATCCCCATTACCCAAAAAAAAAAAATAGGTTGGGGACTAGTCAGCCCTTTACTCCATGAAGGAGAATGAAGACCAAAGGCCATGTTACTGGATACTCAGTGGTTTACCAGAAGGCAGTTTCTATTAAGTTCCCAGTGGTTTATCAGAAGACAGTTTCTATTAAATGATGGGTACCATGTGCTCAAGATTTGGTCCCCAGGTGGCATCACTGGGAAGCAAAGGAATCTTTAAGAGGTGGGGCCTCATGAGAGGTCTTTAGGTCACTGGGGGAATACTCTTGAAGAGGATCATGGGACTCTGGCCCCCTCCTTCACTTCTTGGTCATGAGGTAAGCAGCTCTGCTCTACCATGTACTCCCATCATGAAGTGCTACCTTGCCATAGGCCCAAAGCAATAAGGCTAACCAATCATGGACTGAAACCCATAAAACTGTGAGCCAAAATAACCCCTTTTTCATTTCTAAGTTGATTATCTCAGGCATTTTTTACAGTGATGGAAAGCTGACACATGAGGTAAAAGACACCTGCAAGAGTTAACAGAGGAACAGGGGTCAAAGAATGAAGACTACTTGTTATGGTTTAGATATGAGGTGTCCCCCAAAAGCTCACGTGTGAGACGATACAATATTCAGAGGTGAAATGGTTGGGTTATTAAGAGTATTAACCCAATCAGTGAATTAATTACCTAACAGGATTAACTGAGTGGTAACTGAAGGCAGGCAGGGTGTGGAGGTGGTCATCCGGGGCATGCCTTTGGAGTATATATTTTGTATCTGGTAAGTAGAGTCTCTCTCTGCTTTCTGATCATCATGTGAGCCGCTTCCCTCTGCTGCACTTTTCTGCCATGATTTTCTGCCTCACCTCAAACCCTGAGGAATGAAGCCAGCTGTCTACGGACTGAGACCTTTGAAACTGTGAGCCCCCAAATAAACTTTCCCTCCTTAAAATTGTTCTAGTCAGGGTCTTTTAGTCACAGCATCAAAAAAGCTGACTAAAACACGACTTTTTCTAGAATTTTAGCAGAACAGCATCAGCCTCAAGGGGGCTGATAGCCCAGTACATGTGGATAAAAATCTCTTTTCCCTTCTACCTTTTCAGGAAGCCTTAACTCAGGACTCCTCTATGAGATTATGTTCAAATGTGTGCATGGGCTTTGTCTTCAGGACCATTCTAGACCTTGAAGCAAAATTCATCTGAGGTTTTCCAAGGTCTCTAGGTTCTTCCATTGAATCAGTCTAATGATCTAAGGTAATTCAGTTTCAGTGCTGCAATAGAAATGGGCTGGAGGGCTCTCTGGCCTGCTAAGTTCTAGAACATTGAAGCCATTCAGTCAAAGAAGGAGATATTTGAAGGGTCCAGCCTGGCTCACCTGAGTTTTACACTGGGAACTGAAGCCAGAGTACTGTCAAATAATCAAGAGATGCTTGCCTTGCTTTATTTTCTGACAATCTGCCTACCTCTGAGACATCTCAAAAAATACGATTCAGAGCAAGAGTGTGATGTTCCCTAGCAACACAGCCAAACACAACTAGAACAGCAACTCAGTTTCAACACAACTCACAGCAAGAAAGAGAATCAGGACTGGGTCTTTAGAGAAATACGGTCAAGGGTGCTGTGTTAGTCCTGGAAAGAAAGAATTTGCAGGAAAGGCCCTTGTCTAGAGAGAAGCACCAAAGAACCACGAACAATGTAAATATATTAACTATTCTCGAGCTTCTTTTCTGTGACTGTGTTTACCTATCAGATATATTAGAAGTTTATTAAGTTTTAGAGACTTCTTTTCATACCTTAAAATATCCGAACATATATTAATTTAAATAGGGAACATAAAATGGAACCATTTAAAGTGGTAAGGTGGTAATAGAAGTGTTATACAAAAGTATTAGAACTAAAGTAGTAGTCTCTTTAAACAACTGAAATCTAATTTAATACCAGCACCCAAAGTAAGATTTTTGTTAAAATATCTTGAGTACATTACATTCTTTAGTAATTTAGGAACAAATACTATTTTGACTTGCCTTTCACTGAAATACACTGAAAATTAGTGTCATAACATCATACTAAAATTTAAATAATCATGTGTTTTTGAAGTTAACTTCTTTGCCTCTGCAAAGTATTTTCTTACATAATGCTTTAGAGCACTACCAAAAGTTACATAACAAAATCTTGCAGTTTTTCAGTCATTTATATTATTTTGATTCATTTTTACCCTTTATGATATTCCTGTATTGTGTTTTTTCAAGTCTCATAACTTACATATGATGAAAATTTAGCTAAAACGGGAAAAGTCTCTGAATCTATACTGCTTTAATAGCTCTCTCAGACATTCTTCTAGGACTTGAAAATAATAGCAAAAATAATAGTAATACCTTTCTGTTTAATTTTTAAGTATCTATAGACTATGCCCACTCCCTCAATCATTTTCAACTGACATCAAATAATTCTGCAGTTTGGGCAGTCAATCCAGATCTTGACATTTCAGAAGGAAATCAATCTTACCTCTCCCTTAGCTGTGCATTAGAAAAATCAATACAATAAAGAATAGCAGGAAGCAATTGGCACAGAGACTAGCAGAAAGCAATTAGCAAATTAAAAAGTTTTAAACTAATCAATTATTAGGTTTAAGTACATTGTTGATTAAAACAGTTCATCCCTCTGAGAAAACAAAAATGAGTTTTGAGTTTTTGTACATCATATATTCACAGTAGAAATTATTTTTTTGCCTGTGTCTATATGCCAAATGTTTATTAAGTATAGACTTTTGACATTATTGCTCTGTGTAACCTTGCTTACTCATTCATTTAACAAATATTTAGTGAATAAATATTACACACCAGGCACAAGGGTGAACAATAGGGACAAAGGTGAATAAGCAGTTGAGACTCATGAATGTGCATGTTTCCCACTGAGGATAACAGGTGCAGATCAGCAACAAAAATTCAGATTGTAACCTAAGAACAAGATCCTGAGAAAATGTTTAAAGGAGAAAGTTTCCAAAAATAAGCTTTATGTTAAAATCATACATAAGCCAGGTCCAGTAGCAAGCACGTGCCCATAATCCCAGCTACTCAAGAGGCCAAGGATTCCAAATTCAAGGCCAGCCTCAGCAACTTAGCAAAACCGTCCCTGTCTCAAAATAATATAAAAAGGGCTGGAGATACAGTTCAGTAGTAGAGCACCCCTAAGTTCAATCTCAAGTGCTGAAGAAAACAAAAAAACCCAAAAAACAAACAAACAAAAAAAAACGTTAAAGTGAAATAGATGTTTGGAGGAGTAAAAACTTTCCATGTATCAATTACCCGCTATTTCCCAAAGAACAAATTCTACTATTATCAAGGTAAAATTCCATAGAACTTTACAAGAGGAATGAAAATAAGCTAAAATAATATTTTTTACATTTTTAAGTTCCTGAGGCAGGAACTGGGTTTTTAAAATCTTTGCCTAATTTTTAGTAGTATATCTAAAATTGTCAAGCAAATGAAATACGCCAGGAGAGGGGGCGACAGTCATTGTATAACTTTTAAATTCTGTTCTGTTAACAGATACTAGGGAGAGCAGATAGAATGCACATAGGACTATTCAATTTGTCCATTAGTTCTCTGATGTCTTGTAGAAGAATAATATCATGTTCTTTTAATCCAATTAAGATACTGCAATTGCAAGATGGCTTAAATATGCAACCTCATGCCTAAACAGCCAAGACTAGTCAGCAGAAAGCAACATATAATTGTTCTCCGCCTAAGTTTTTCTTTCTTCCAGAAATGATAAAGGACTTAAAAGCGGTAATGACTACTAGTCAATCCTATACTAAATTTCAAGGCATTGTCATTTTACATATCGATCGGCTTCCCTTCTTAGGCCCAAGCAACAACTAGAACAAAAGACAAAACATTTCCTAAATACAGCACTCATACGAAGTGTTGTTTACAGAAAATGACCAAATCACTAATTTGCAAATGTTCAATGATTTTTATTAATGGCATTATCTGTTAATGTATTTGCTCAACACATTACAAGAGCCCTTGAAAACAGAATTAGTGCCTCTATAAAAGAGTCTGGGAGAGATGACAACTATCTATGAGAAAGTGAGTCCTCACCAGACACCAAACCTGCCCACAGTGTGATCTTGGACTTCTCAGCCTCCAGACCGTGAGAAAATACATTTCGGTGGTAGTTAGTGACAGGAGCCAGAACAGGTTAAGAGAACTTGTAGAGCACCTATTACTTGGGAACACCAGGGGCAATGAACGAAATAGGCTCTAAGAAAAAAAAAAAAAAATCAAGTCTCAGCAGGGGGTTCCACATTACAAAGCAGTGGAGTGGAAGTAAGTGGGGAACACTGGCAGGCAGAAGAGGACCCCTCACTGCCTGGGGGACTGCACCAGGTAAGAAGGTGCACAGAGTCCTATCTTGCAGGAAGCAAAGGAGCCCAAGAAGTGAGGGAGGTGGATTCTAGCTTCACAAATCATTGTTTCCAGCAAGTACCAGTACAGAGAAACTACAAAACTTGAACAGCAAAAGGGAAAACAAGCGCAGAAGGGCAGCTGCAATTGTGGGCAAGAAGGAGGAGATAGCAGGCTTGTTCTGGGGAAAGGCAGGCAGTGCTGAGGCTGGGCCAATGGCAGGAAAGGGGCTGCAAGGGGGCAAGGGATGCCAAACCTCCCAGGGCTCTGCGGTTGTGCTAGCAAGTGTTTCCTCCTGCAGCTGGTCAGGCGCCCAATGAGCTCTAAGCAGGAAACTGCACTACTCAGAAAGTCCTTTCATAGCAACTATTCACACAGCACAAAAGAGAAGCACAAAAAGGAGAAGGTAATAGGGGTAGCCACCAAAAGGCTCACCAGAGAGCAGAAAAGGTCCACAGTTAAAGGGCAGATTTAGATTTAGCACAGTGGGGAGCACTGGGCAGTCTCCTAACCAGCCAGCAAATCTACCAAAACTGAAGACTAGAGTGTCTTTGTTAGCCAACAAAACAAAAAGGAAACAAATATAATTTAAAATTTAACAGTTCAGGCTTTCTAAATTTAAAATCAATGACTTTAAGGAAAATCATGCATACGCTTTTTGTCTCTCAGCTGAGCAGAGAACATTACTGTCAGTTTGGAGCAAGTCACAAAAATAAAGGAAGGAAAATCTATACTGACAGCCAGCCAGAGGAGTGGAAGGAGATAGCAGTAAGTGGTACGGGGTAAGAACTGGAAGGAGCAAACAGAAAAACAGAGCTCTGGCTTTGTATGGTGCAAGCTGGAAACAGTTTGTTCACCAAGTAGAAGAACCAATGCTTTTTCCAAATACAAACAGCACATTTGATAGGATACACAGCCAAGAACTACCCCCTGATGTTTGCACATGACTCTCAGGTGTTTCGTGGGCAAAGATTAGGCAGAGCTGGCTCAAGAAGCTCACTGATTCAGCCATCCATGCACAGCAGCAGAAATAAGACAGCGAGCATGTGAGGTAAGAGGGGCAGAAGGCTTAGATCAGGAAAACTCTAAAGAGAAAAATAAACTGGTTCAACTTCTAAAGCCAAGTGGAATAAAAAGGCAAAAGCATGGAGGGAAAGTATACAAAGAAAGTACCTCCTGTGCACTGTCTTATCTGGAAATTAATGCTAGCTGCAAACCCCTCCAGGGATAGACAGGTGGCTTCCGGATTAAACCAGTCCACAAGCCACATGCTGTGTCTGCACTTGACACCCAGGGAGGGCCCCTCCTATGCTCCTCTCAGTCTCTTGAAGTTTCCACCACCATGATACCCAGGGCTCCCGTGAAAACCAGCCCCTTCACTGCCTTGCCCTTTTCACAGGAAGTGGATAAAATGACAAATTCCCTCATTTCCCAGGCTGGGTGGGATAAACCAGTGTATCCTTGGCTTTGAATAGCTTTCTAAAAGGCCATAATCCCCATTTTTGGTTTAAGTAGTCAGCTAAGATGAAATCACTGACGTATAAACCAGTTTTTCTCAAAGGTATTCATTGCCTTCTCCACTTTAAGCACCAGCCATAGTGTATCCCTGCTGTCTTGGTCTCTGTTCCACCATCTCACCCCAAATGCCAAATATGTGGGGAAACAAGTCGATTTATGAGAAGATGCTCTTCTGGCTGCACAGCAAACGTTTTAGGTTCACAATTTTGATGCTCCATTTTCTACCAGCCCTGTATGCAGACAATCAAAATTTACAGAGGAAAAAAAAATTTTCCCCATGTAAAGTTTATTCTTTTTGTGTGCGAGGAGAAGTACTGAGGACTGAACCCAGAGGTGCTCTACCACTGAGCTACATTCCCAGCCCATTTTATTTTATTTTGAGAAAGAATTTTGCTAAGTTGTCCAGGCTGGTCTGGAATTTGCAATCCTCCTGCCTCAACCGCCAGAGTTGCTAGGACTAGGTGTGCACTCCATGCCTGGCAAAGCTTAATCTGTTCTACCTTCCATTTTTGAATTTTAATCGCTGCTTTCTCATAATCTGATGCTCTACTCAAAGCTCGGGCCTTGGTTTTGCTACATGATGCAGCTACCAGAAACAAAAAAAGGCTGCAAGCTACTGGCCGGTGATCAGCCACCTGCACATGTGCACACCCAAATGACAAATGCAAGAACTTCAGATGTTTCTGAAGATGGCCAATATCATTCCTCATCTCTCTGTATACACACACCCATTCTCCCACCAAGATATCCCCCTTCCCTTGAGTCTGAGTTGGCACTGTGACTGTTCTGACCAAGACAGTGCAGCAAAAGGAATGTTCTGAAAATTTTGAGACCAAAACTTAATATAATGGCAGCTTCTACTTCCTTTTTCTGGGAACACTCCCTCATAAAATGCTCCTCTCAGAACACAGATACCATGTGACAAGTCCAGCAGCCACATGAAGGAGAACTGAGGCCCCGCAGACAGACTGCACTAATACCCAGACATAGGAAATGAGCCTTCTTGGAAATCACAGTCCAATCAAGTCCCCAGGTGGCTGCAAACCTAACAAAGTCCATGTGAGACAGAAGATCCAAATGGCTGGATGTATTCAACCACTTAGACAACTGATTGCTGTTTGAAGCCACTGCATTTTCTGTGATTACCCAATAACAGAAAAATGGAAGAGACTTCTCAAAATAATAAATCAATCTGTGAATAGCTAAGTGTCTGCCAAGCACCTACTATGTACCTGCCTTTCACATATATTTTCTCCGTTAATCCTCAAAACAATGTTAAAATATAAGTGTTCTCATCGCAGAGAGGATGGGTAAAAGGCAGAACTGAAACTTAGGGCTAACCTCTTGCCCTAAATAATATGGTCTTCCTATTACATATCAGACACTAGGGAAAGTGACTCTTTGGTGTTGATTCAGCCCTCTACAAGTCATTGGCTTTGGGGTCATTACTATTACCATGTCTGCTTCTAGGATCATGTTCCTCCACCATCCAGCTACTAATGCCAAACCATGGAGAACTTTTTATATAGTGTACTAACAAAAATAGGAAGTTGGAGGGTGGCGGGTGGGAGATGTGGTGTGGAAGGGAGGGTGTAGCTCAGTGGTAGAACATGCATGAGGCCCTAGGTACAATCTCCAGCACCACCCAAAAAAAGAAAAATTAGCAAGTCATCATTAGATCCACCCCTCCAACCAAATATGCAAATCAACATAGTAAAGGCACATCAAAAAGCTCTTGGTAGATTCATGAGTTAGATGAGATACCTCTGAAGTTTTTATTCCAACAGTCTATGACTGGTCTGGACTGTGCAAACTGCTTATGTGCATGATCTCATTTAACTTTCTCAAAAAGTCTATATAAGGCAGTAACTGCTTTTATCTCCATCTTCCAGATAAGAAAACTAAGGCTTAAAGAAGCAAGAACACAGAAGCAGTGTTTTTGGGTCTTGGCAGGACCAAGATCCAAAAACAGGTCTTCTAGACCCATAGCCTACATTCTGATCATTCCATTGAATGGCTTCCAACCCTTTACTAGGAAGGTTTGACTGTTTTATAGTCCCCTGATGATCAGGTATATAAATCCCCAACCTGGGCACACTTAGACAATACCCATTTCAAGAAATGACCTCCATCCCTATAAAGCCGTCCTGGTGGCACCATGGGTCATGAGGTGGGCAGGAATCTATATAGATCAGCATAAAACCATAGAAGCTACAGGTGAATCTAGGACCAGAGCCAAGCCCTATCAGAGCCCCGGGGATCGGTCGGAGGCAAACTATCTAAACATCTCGCCTGCGAGTCTGTACTACCTGTTCCTCAGAATACCTAAGTCAAAGCTCCAGTTTCCCTTTTAGAACAAGGCCAAGCAATAACCCAGCAGAGAAATGCCCACAAGGATGACCTCTGGGAGTACTTCATAATTTAAAAACAAAAATAGTGGGGCACCACTGATCTAGGCAAGTAGGTCAAGATAGTAGCACCTGAGAGGTCCACACTTCACCTGCTTTATCTTGATCCACCCACAGCAATGAGCAGAATCGTCGATTATCTCAAGTTTTGATTTATTCTCTTTGTTACCAGACATACCAGGTCACAACTGGGTTTTAGGCTACTAGGTACTAGGACATTTGACTCAACAAAACTGGCTAGGTCAGAATTTGTGGTTGGGAACAGAGGTCATTAAAAGATTCACAGAGCAAAGAGCGTGTCAAAGTGAACTTGCAAGTTAAAGTAACATTTCAGAGACAGCGTCATATTAGAACCACCATAAAACCAATCTTAATCTATAATGAACTCCACTTCCTCATCTTATATCTTAATGCTAAGATGTAGTCTACAAACCAGAGAGTTAGCTAACCCACTCACCCTGGAAATACTGACAGGAATTTCTTTTAGAAAGAACATGAACTAATGAGCATATTAGGGAAGATTTAATTTTTCATTAATTTTTTAAAAATCAAATTAGCTATATTTTATATAAGCAGCCAAGTCACATGTTTATCACCATAATAACCCTTTCAAAACTATTCTGGCTTTCCACATTTAAATATTTCAGTTTCAGGGCTGGGATTGTAGCTCAGTGGTAGAGCGCTTGCCTAGCATGCGTGAGGCACTGGGTTTGATCCTCAGCACCACATAAAAAAATAAATAAATAAAGATATTGTGTCCATCTACAACTAAAAAAAATTTTTAAAAATATTTCAGTTTCAGGTAATAAACAGATAAAAGCAGTGATTCTCATTTATTCTAGAGTCAGATTCTATTAACATCCAAAATGCTAAGTGCTGACCCATAGGAAGGAAAGAAGGAAGGAAGGGAGGGAGGCAAGGAAGGAGAGAAATCCATCCACTCCTGGACTGTGATAAAAGACAATTCATGCCAAAACCCTGAAATCCTAAATCTGCAGTCCAGATTCACTAATCAGTCTTATGGACAGCAGGTAAGAAGCAAAGCTTGAGTCTTTGCCATAACCAAATACTAAGTGTTATTTAAAGAAATGTTATATTCACAAAAGCCAACAAATGCAAGTAAAACAGAAAGTAAATATTTAATGACAAAAGGAAGACTACCAGGAACAACTAAAAATAGGAAGAAGATCCCATTGTCTTTTTACCATAGAAACAAACAAGCCTAAAATCATACGGAAATATCAGGGAAGCAAAATAACCAAAAAAACTAGAAGAAAAATAAGAAACAGTTGGACAACTCACATTTTCTGATTTCAAAACAGAATACAAAGCAAAAGTAAGCAAGACTCTGTGATACTGGCGTAAGGACAAACATAGATCAATGGAATAAAACAGTACAGAAGTAAATTCACTTATAGTCACCAATTTTTTTTTAAAGGTGTCAAGAAAATTTAATGATGAGAAAACGGTCATTTAGATAACCCACATGCAAAAGAATGAAGTTGGACCCCTATCTTACATAATATGTAAAAATTAACTCAAAATGGATCAGTAACCAAAATATAAAAGCAAAAGCTACAAAACACTCAGAAGATAACATAGGTGTAAAAACCCCATGACACTGGATTGAACATTGGTTTTTCACACAGAACACAATGGAAAAATAAATAAATAAAAAATCTTCAAAATTAAAGAGTTTTTTGCACATGTATGGTACTAGGAATTGAACCCAGGGGTGCTCTACCACCGAGTTATACCCCAGCCCCTTCTTTATTCTTAAGACAAAGTCTTGCTAAGTTGCTGAGGCTGGCCTTGAATTTATAATCTTCCTGCCTCAACCTCCTGACTATATCTTAATTTTTTAAATATATTTTAAACTGGAAAAAAGATGTACACAGAAGTGGGGTGGGATAACAGTAAACAGCAAAAGAGCAAGGCGATGGAAAAGTGAAGACCACCATCTGAGGGTCCTGTGGGCACCGCCCGTACCATATTCACGTTTCATTCCCAATTCCTGGTACATGATATAGGACCAGTCAATATTTATGGAAGGGAAGGAGGGAGGAAGAGGAAGAATGAGGAAAGGAGGTTGCAACAGACAGCTGTTATATACATCAGCACATGGCTACATTACACTAAAAGAAAAGTAACTAAATGTCTATTAGTAAATTAGCCTCTTCCCCTAAGGGAAGGAGAGACCATCTTGGGGCATTTCCCCTCCAAGGAATGGACTGGGGGCATTCAATAAAAGGGGAAGCTCTGCCCCTACAGGGAATTATAATACAGTACATACAGTACAGTACAACAACTGTTTATTATAGAAACTCTGAGCAAAGTAGAAAGATTTAATTATCTTTAGTGTTATCCTTAAGAGCAAGGAAAAAGAGTTTTTATACAAATAACTGATGTACTTCAGACAATGCCATAACCAAATACTAAGTGTTATTTAAAGAAATGTTATGCTCATAAATTTTACTTAGCCCAAAGGACATCTGCATACAGATATATTACTTTTCCTATATCATACAACAAAATAAATTCAAGATAAAAGAGTCAAGGATAAAAAGAAAGTCTATTAAATCTTATTTAAAAGAACTGTAATTTCTTATTAAAATACAAATGAGTACTTCTTGGATGTACATATAAAGGAAAAATCTGCACTTAAGAGCATCAGAAAATTCATAAAAGATAACAGCTTTGACTAAACAAACAAACAAACAAACAAAAAAACCCATGTCAAGAATTCACATAAAGGACTGGGGTTGTAGCTCAGTGGTAGAGCGCTTGCCTTGCATGTGTGAGGCACTGGGTTTGATCCTCAGCACCACATAAAAATAAATAAATAAAATAAAGATATTGTGTCCATCTACAACTAAAATAATATTTTTTAAAAAAAGAATTCATACAAAAAATTTTACTAGGGGCTGGGGGCGTAGCTCAGTCATAGAGAGCTTGTCTCGCATATGCAAGGCCTTAGGTTTAATTCCCAACACCAAAAAATAAATAAAATTTAAATTCAAAAATATATCTTCTGATTTTTTCTAATTTATTACATTATTTCCTTAGTTTGGTGTTCATTACAATTTGGTGATGCTAGGGATTGAACCCAGAGCCTTGCACATTGCTAGGCAAGTGCTCTACCACTGAGCTACACCTTCAGCCTCTAATATTCTTTTTTTTTTTTAATATTTTTTTTAGTTGTAGATGGACACAATGTCTTTATTTTATTTATTTTTATATGGTGCTGAGGATTGAACCCAGTGCCTCACGCATGCCAGGCAAGCGCTCCACCACTGAGCCACAATCCCAGCCCCTTCAATATTCTTAATATGTATATAATTCTTTATTATTTTCAAGGAACCTAGAAAACACTTCTGGTTTTGAAAATGTGGTATGATTTAATGAGATGCTAGGAAAGAAAGGAACCAATTTCTGTATGGAAACGAGTTTTGTAGTTCCTGTGAACCAGCCAGAAGATTTAGAGTAAACAGCAGGTAGTTAAACCTACAGCTCTGGACTAGGGATGTGGTTCAGAGAAAGACTGCCTGCTTAGCATACACAAGGCTTGGGTTCCATCCATCTCCTGCACCAAAAAAAAAAAAAAAAAAAAAAAAACCTACAGCTCTGGGAGCTGGGCTAGATAAGACATGTTGGGGAATACTCTGATATCCAAAAAGGAGTTTTATTCATTTCCCATGAGTGGGGGGATAAATGAAAATTAGATGGTACCCCATACTGCAGGCAGAAAACTACAACTGCAACTTGGAACACAAATCTTTTCATTAATATCATTTACCATTATTATTACTGCTTTTCAGGGGGACTCCATATTATCTTGGCAACACAATATTTAAAAATAAAGCTAGCTCTCCCTGTCCACGGGTTCTATATCCATACTCAACCCACCTCAGAATGAAAATACTCAGGTGAAAAACTGCATCTGTACTTCACATGTATAAACTTTTTTTTCTTGTCATTATTTCCTATAACTACATAGCATTTCCATTGATTTAAGCATTAGAAGTAATCTAAAGATAACAAAGTATGCAGAGGATTGTGTAGATTATATGCAAATACTATATCATTTTAAATAAGGAACTTGAGCATCTATGGACTTTGGCAATCAGGGGGGTCCTGGAACTAATCCTCCATAGATTCAGAGGGACTCTATTTGGCTTCATAATGGTCTCTCATTTGAAAAAAAAAAACAAAAAACAAAATGGAGAAAGACCTTAGTGCTTACTAAAGTAATCCACAGTACCTAAATAGACAAATGTTTCTGGATAGCTGTGTTCCTTCTCTGTCCTCCTTTGGTGGGTATGGCACAGAAGTGTCTGTAAGGGGGCATCCGCTGAAACATCAGTCAACACTGTGGACCTCCCTGAATGCAGGAGGCACAAATGATAAGATTTAAGGGAGCTTAATGTGGCAGTGTAACTATTCAAATAGGATTTTTTTGGGGTGGGGGGAGGACTTCTTTTTGGAATGAACAAATAGAATGAACCCAAATGCATTAGAACCTATAAAAAAGCACAAAGTAATCCAGTGTTTATTTCAGAAATCTAGCCAGAGTAGTCCTCCACTCTGGAGTGGCTAGGAAGCTAAGATGAAGAAAATCTAAAAAGTACAGTTTTGAAAAATGCTGTTTCTCCTGTAAGTTTACAAAGTGAGGTGGCAAACTGAGCAAAAAGATCTCTTTTTTTTCAAAAATGAATCATTTTCACTGTTCTATGGAGCCAATGCTATGAGCAATGAAGGATTTCAAGAGGCTGAGAAAACAATAAAAGCATTCTGGTCTCCAGTTTCTATTCTTTAACTTTTAAAGGCTTGTGAAATCTGGCCACTGGAGAGAGATGAATGAAAACCTACCTAGCCCATGATACACATTTCCTTCACTTCCGGAACAAGTTTCACACCTCTGTAAACTGAGTTCAAACAGTAAAGAATCCTCAACGTAACCTCTATCACTGTGAATTCCAAAATTATTTAAGTTATAGAATCTTATAAGGAAAAGCAACACTATTTCCAGTCAGTTACAGTTAGGAAGAAAGCAAGAACATTTACTTGTTTTATGTACATTTATGACCAACTTGGTCATGCTCCAAAAGTTCTTCCTGTAAGAAAGTGGTTGAGGGGTTGGGAGTGTGATTCAGTGGTAGAGCACTTGCCTAAATACACAGGGCCCTGGGTTCCATCCCCAGCTAAAGGAAGAAAAGAAGGGAAGAGAAAGGGAAATTTGTGTTCCATGTTCCCACAGAAATGATGTTAAATACCTGAGCCCACCAAGGCCTACTGATTTCATCCCATCTCAGAGGCATAAACATTGGCAGGATCAGATAACATGCCTGGCACTGGCAGTAGTTAGTGTGTGGGGTTTCCCATAACTGTCTTCTCTTTCTGCTTCTCTCACAACACATTTCCTTAAATAGCACTCCTCATTATGTGCCTCCTGTTGTTCCCCAGTAATCACCCAAATCACCATACCTGCCATCTACCTCTACCCACTTTCCTGAAACTTCTCTGGCAAAATGATCCAGGGCTTTCTAATCTCTAAGTCTAGTTGTTTCTTTTAAACACTCAACTTCACCAACCTTCTGACAAGGCTTCTGCTATGGGTTGGATCTTGAATGTCCCCATGTTAAAGGTTTAGTCTCAGGCTGGTGCTATAGGAAGGTGGCTGAACTTTTAAGAGGCTGGGCCTAGTTGGGCCCTAAGTCATTTGGGGCATTGCCTTAAAGAGGACTGTGAGTCCCAGGTCTCCGCTTCACTCCTTTTGCTCTCTGGCTCAAGATGACCTGAGCGGTTTTGCTCTGCTCTGGACCCCATCATGATGTGCTGCCTCACCACAGGCCCAAAGCAACAAGGCCAACCAATCATGGACTGAACCCCCTAAAACTGTGAGCTAAAATAAGCTGTTTTAGTCAGCTTTTTCACTGCTGTGACTAAAGGATCTGACCAGCACAATTATAGAGGAGGAAGAATTTATTTGAGGGTTCATGATTTCAGAGGTCTTACTCCATAGAAGGCTGGCTCCATTCCTCAGGGCTTAAGGTGAGGCTGAATATCATGGTGGGAGAGAGTGTCAGAGGGCAACAGCTCCTATCACAGTGATCAGGAAGCAGAGAAACTCCACTCACTAGATACAAATGTGTACCCAAGCCACACCCCAGTTCCCACCTCCTCCAGCCACACCCCATCACTTCAATTACCACTCAGTTAATCCCTATCGGGGGATTAAATCACTGATTGGGTTAAGACTCTTACAACCCAATCATTTCTCCTTTGAATCTTTTTGCATTGTCTCACACATGAACTTTTGGGGGACACCTCACATCCAAACCATAACATAAGCCTTTTATCTTTATAAGTTAATTACCTCAGTTAGTTTGTTATACATTCAGAAAGCTAGCACCTCTCTTTGGGTCTCTGTTAGAACTCTTCTCCTGAACTGTCCCCTATCCATTGTCCTATCTCATGACCTCCTTCTCTTCTCTCTCTAGCTGATGCTTTCCTCTGTCCACCTTTGATTGATGGAATTTTCTAAGAATTGTCATTGGCCCTCTTCTTATTTTACCCCTTCCTTATGGAGAAACTCATTTATTCTCATGATTTAAAATGCTTGGCACATAACAATTACTCAATAAATATTAGCTTATCCTATTAGCCTTCAAAACCCAATTCAAATGTCACCTCCTGTTCAAAGTTTTAGCCAACCTCCTCCACACTACCTTCTTCCCCAGAATCCGTCATCGTCTGTGTTCTCAAAGCACTTTACATAATCCTTCAGTATCCTAATTAGCACAATAAATTATGTTTATAGGCTGGTCTCCCATATCAGAATGCAAACCCTTCTATTGAAGGAATTCTGTCATTGAATTCTATTCTATAAGCATCATTAAAACCTGGGGGAGGTACAGATCCACAAAATGTGACCTTGGCCATTAATTCACACTTCAAGGAGAATATAAGATATCAAAACCAATAACTAAAACACCAGTGGGGGAAAGTGTAGTATCCATGCATTCAATAAGTCAATATGTTTCAAGTACCCATTATGTGCCAAGCATCAATTGTGTACTGGAGATTCAGGGTCAACAAAACATGACCAACCAAAAAAGATATGGAATTCTAGTTTAACAATCCTGTAAAGAACCTAAGCCAGACGTGGTGGCTCATGCCTACAATTCCAGAGACTTGGGAGGTTAAGGCAGGACCTGATCACAAGTTCAAAGCCAGCCTCAGCAAATTAGTGAGGCCCTAAGCCACTTAGTGAGACTTTGTCTCAAGAGAAAAAAATAAAAAGGACTGGGAATGTGGCTCAGTGGTTAAATACCCCCTAATTCAATCCCCAGTACCAAAAAACAAAAAAAAAAAAAAAAAAAAAAAAAAAAAAACAACTGCTCCTCTTTTGGATCTTTTAATAAAACCTCTCTTTACCTGTAACACTGAACTGGACTTTTTCAGTTGTTCTCAGTCATGTCATCTATGATGCAAGACTTCAAGAACAACAACTTTCTCTAATATCTCCCCCCAAAAAATTGTGCTTTGAATGGTAAATCCTTAAAGCAAATCAAGATTTATTTAATAGTTTTAAAACATTGTTTTTAGAGGGAATAGATAGGGGCAACTAACCTAACCATGCAATAAAAAATTACACAGATTTTTTATTTTTTTGGTACTGGGGATTAAACCCAGAGGTACTCAACCACTGAGCCACATCCTCAACCATTTTTGTATTTTATTTAGAGACAGGGTCTCACTAAGTTGCTTAGGGCCTTGCTAAATTGCTGAGGGTGGCTCTGAACTTGCTATCCTCCTACCTCAGCCTCCCAAGCTACTGGGATTATAGGCACACACCACCGTACCCATCTACATAGATCTTAAAGAGAAAATAAAAATAGAAACATAAATAGTTCCATTATTATTCTTAGCTTAAATGAAATGTTAAGGGCACACGCATAAATAACTGCAATATGCTGGATTCAGGAAAATTTTCCTCTGGTGATCACATATCAGATATACATTATGGCTCAAATGTTAATTAAAAGACTTTCTTCTGTGGCTAACCAATGATTACAGGTCTTGAAAAGGTAATTCTCAAAAACTAAATGTAAAGTCATCAGAAGCTTATATCCTAGCCCAACTGTCAAATTAACCTCTCAACATTTATACCAGGTTCCTGAAAACTGAAAGCAGATTACGGCCTGATTCTCCAATTATAGCCTATTTCTTCTTTTATGTTCTCAGAAAATCTTCTCAAATTAAATGTGGCTTGTCCTCTGGCACAGAACTCTCCTTAAGTAACAAGTTCCTTACTCGCCTGACAAATAAACCAAAAACAAACCAAAGAACATAGAGTTTGAAATCACAAAAATAGTGATTGCTTCATGCATCTGCCCCCTGCAAACTTTTTTTTTATTTTTATTTTTTTTAGTTGTTGATGGACACAATGTCTTTATTTTATTGTTTTGTATGTGGTGCTGAGGATCGAACCTAGGGCCTCACGCATGCGAGGCAAGCGCTCTACCGCTGAGCTACCATCCCAGCCCCTGCCCCCTGAAAACTTAGTCCAATGTGTTTTTAGAGGAAAGCACAAAAATTTCTATCAAATGGCTGTGGTCTGGTAAAATTAAGGCATGACAACATACAAATACCACAGCACAACGTTGCTTCAGAATTCCCAGGCAGTGTCACAACACAGCAGTCACAGCCTCTGTGCATGGCCTCCTGGGACCACACAAAGATTCTCGAGATCTGGTTCTTCCTTGACTCCTCCAGACTAGCACTGAGCATGTAGCCTGAAGACATGCAATGAGAAGATCCAATCCTGGATTACCAAGAGATTATTCATCAGTAAGAATGTTCACTAGTTAACAAGATGAAACACACTTCTTTAATAAAGCTGTCACTAAGTGGAGGGTCCTGAGCTCCATGAAGTTTGCAAACTGTGAGGCAGCAGTTTCCTGTTATTTATGTCTCCAAGCAGTGAGAATACTTAATACAGTATGCAAACCAGAAAGATACAGTAATATCTTAATTTTAGTTCCAAGTGTATGTGAGATTTGGCTGAAACAGAAGAGTGCCACTCTTACGATACCACAGCTTAACCTTCTCAGACATGTCATGAGCACCAAATGAACCATGGGTGATGACAGTTATAAATGTAACCATAACACTCCATGAAGGTTACTTAAGCTCAGACACTTACAAATTCTTCATCTTGGAGCTGCCTGACTGTTGCCTGCTTTCTGTTGCCTTAAAGAGAGTCAAGAACTGAAGGATTTCATCCGAACTTCTCCACCTACAATAGATCCGAGTAAGCCATTCTCTAAACCTGTCATTGATGAACACTGATGAATGTTTATGTTAGCAGTTTTCAAATGCTTCTGCAATTTGCCTTCAATAATTAGTATGTCTTTGTATCTAACTCATTTCTTCAAAAGAATGTTAAAAAGCAAACCTTGTAAGCACACTATGTTCATTGTAAGTATGAAATTTTGCCACGTAAAATCCAGTCTGACTTAATCCAAAATTAACACCAATGATACCAATGTGATACTTATTCAAATGCGTGCCAAATGGACCAGTAAACACTAACAAAATATTCCTATAAATTAAATGGCAATAAAGTCAAAAGCATGAGACTGCAAAATTTCATGTTAACAATCCTCAATATCAGACTTTGAAAACAAAAACACAGATCTATTAAAGACAGAATAAACACATCCTAATAAAGACAGCAGGGTCACTCCTTGGGTAACCCAAATATGAGTCATATTTGATGTTTCAATGGATTTTCTACATCGATTTTATAAGGGAAAGAAAAGTCTAGAACTCTGCTAAGAAACTAGGCTAGCCTTTCCTTTCCAATTTTATTTTGGATTTACCAACAGTCAACTGTACTTTAAGCACATAAAATATTGGCAGCACCAAGTTGCTTGGCAAGAAAAATCAAGCCAACTGTTCTCATCATAACTCACGTGCCAGATACAATATCATTCTGATTTCAGTGTGTCGTGCCAAGCAACATGCACCCCAACCCCACTTTGCAACTGATCATACACAAAGAGATGCATTAAGTTTTAAAATCAGACTCTTTGCTCCTCTAGATTGTCTATAAGCCTTTTCCTACTCTATTGCATGTAAACAGTTAACATTAAGCCAGTATGCCTGAGAAAATGACCAGAAGACTCTGAAAAAATTGAAATTCTTCTGTGCAGAACTGAAGATCTAAATTTTCACTGGATCAACCAAAGCTAGTTTCCCAAGACTAATTCCCAAAAATCTAGGAATTATCATAGTAAGGCTAACAGATATCAACTACTATGTGCATGTGACTCAAAAATAATTACAAATGTTATGTAAAGTATACATCCATAAATGTCACTCAGAACCATCAGAGGTAGCCCAGATTTCTGCCTCAGCCATTTTTATACAAATACCATAATTTAGCTATGGCTCTGCATCAACAATATATTCAATACATGGTTTGCTTTATTAACTAGATAGAATTTTGTTTGTTTACTATTCTCATACTGGCCGAGGCATTTGATAACTTGGCACTCAACTGATGCTATCTGCCTCATAAAGCTGCTTTATTGGATAAGATCTCACATGTAGAACTATTGGCACAGGACCTAGCACACAGTAATTGTGTTGTTTATTTGGGTATGACTTGCCTTAAATTATAAGACTAAAGTCATATCTTTGCCATGTGGAACTTGACAGCAGTTTGCCAGCCCTTTAAAATATAAGGATTTTTTTTTCCTACTTCAAAAAATAAATCTATTTGAAGCAGTTGACTGCTAATTCCCATTGTTAACAATGGTGATTTCTTAGCATAACAATCAAGCTAGGTTTCCAGATGCAGGCACCCATCATACTGGCATATTCCTGCTGTGTTTCTGGTCACAAGACATGTACCTCTTATCACATCCAAAACCGAGGTGACTCACATCTTTATATCTAATTTATGCATGCTTCCAGCCCTGATTAGGAATCCTGGTTAGTATTCTAGAACTCTCTCAAGGCAAACAGCATCAGATGACAGAGTCACAAGAAAAAAACAACAGGTCCTTTAGGTCAGGTTAGGTTCAGAGCCCTTAAGGAGACAGGCATAGAGCCTGCTGAAATTTAACAACTTTCTGTCAAAAGAAAGTAGTCAAGGACATGCGTATGGCCAGGCTTGTTGGCACCTGCCTATAATCCCAGTGGCTCCGGAGGCTAAGGCAGGAAGATCCTGAGTTCAAAACCAGCCTCAGCAACTTAGTGAGGCACAAAGCAACTCAGCAAAACTCTGTCTCTAAATAAAAATTTTTAAAAAGGGCTGGGGATGTGGCTCAGTGGTTAAGAAGAGAATATACCTAATCCTGTCAGTGGAGGCCAGGCTTTGTGACACACCCTGTGCATTTTAAAGGAGTGTGCACCTTAGATTGTCCTTCTAATGATTAGGCCATTTTACAATGCCATTGGGGTAAGCATCAAGTTGTGCAACAGAGAGTAATACAAAGCTTTTTTTGTCCCTATAATGCATATGAATATCACTTGGTAGCTATGCAACTGATTTCTACCTCATTAGAACAGATGACTCCAATATTGACAGAGACTTATAGAATTGCCTTACATATTAGCTAGTTTTGCTTCTATTAGCAAATTCATTTTAGTTTTCCTGATGATGTGTTTCTACATCTGCTTGTCAAAATTTTCCTTTGAGTGGGTTAGGGATGTAGCTCAGCGGTACAGTGCTTGTCTAGCATGCACAAGGCTCTGGGTTTGATCCCTAGCTTCACAAAAGAAGGGACTTCTTTGAGGCAGTTTCAATATCACATTGGTTTCCCCATTAAGTAAAGAATTAAATATTTAACATGTTTATATTTGTAGAGAATCATGATTTAAGATTTTTTTATAAATTATAGTTTATAAAATTACAGGATAGCACTTTGAGTGAAGGAAGCACTTTTCCAGGATGGGAAACTGGTGAAATAGAAAGAGACTTCTACTTATGTTTAAAATGATTAAACAGAGAAAAAGAGAAGTGAAATAAATGTTTAACGACAATTATCTTCAGGTAGTAGATACATGAGTGTCCACCATACTATGTTGTGTACTTTTTTTATGACTGAAATGTTTCACAACTTAGATTTTTTTAAGGAATTTTCATTTAATTGGTTAGAAGGGGAGGAATGGAGTATAGAGACAGTTCCTTCTAACTTCTTCCTTAGTATCAGCTGTTACCATGGAAGCCTAGAGATATTCTAAACCTTCATACTCCTGAAGATGAATGCCTTCATCTCTTTCAAAGTTCTTTACTGAATCTGCTGCAATAAAAGGCATATCACAAGCAATGGATAAATGCTTAGAGAACTGAGCTATTCAGAATATGCTCTCACATTAGGAAAAAAGTGAACCAGAGTCGGGAACCAAACCTTCTCAGAGCACCAAGGAAAAGCTGTGCCATAAGCCCAGCTCTCTGCATCATTCCAAAGAAGGGCCTGTTTTAGTCTGTCACTTGGCAGGTCCATTCGACTCTTATGACCAGAAACTAGACCAAGGCTTGCTTGAGGGGAAAAAAAATGCAATTTCCAGCCTGTGGCAAGCAACCTGCAACCAGCATTCAACGTAGGCTCCAGGTTCCTTTTTCGCTCTGGACAGAAAAATATCAAAGTCAGCTTTCCTAAGCCCATTATGAAGTCACTGGAATTGGACATCGAGAAGAGACCAGAAGTGAAATGTCATTCCTATGACATCCTCATAACAGTGGTACATAGCATCATGGACCAACATGTCAGATCTGATCCTCTTAAACAGGATACAGGCTTTGGGTGTTGTTCATTGCAAGGAGCATCTTGTGGTAGAGCAGGTAAAACACTTGATTATTTGGAAGTTGGGAAGACCTGAATTTGATGCCCATTCAACCACCTGATTTTTTCTGGTCAAGTCACATCATACCTTTCCAAGCCAAAAAAAATAAATAAATAAATAAATAAATAAAATATATATATATATATATATATATAGAGAGAGAGAGAGAGAGAGAGAGAGAGAGGTAGTTACATTGCCACATCAAGTTCTTTTATGGAGTTAAGATGATCAAAAGAGGAGGATCACATGGCACTGAACACACATTATATGACCATTCTAAAAAATACACATGAAATCCCCTGAACAGCACTGTGACCACATTTTAAATTGCCAAGCTGAAGGGAAGAGCTGCAGCCCCTGGATGTAGGAATAACACTTCTGATCCTGGCTGTTGCAGCTCCAGGCTAATCTTTGTCATAGTAAACATATTAGAAAACTTGAATGTGACAGTAAGAGGCCCTTGATAGGTAACAGCCTTAGAATACTTTTAAAATAAAAGCTAATCAAGATTTTTAAAGGAGGAAAAATTCGCTGGCTTAGGCAAACACTTGGTTTTATGTGGTTCAGGTTCAGTAGGCAGATGGCTCCATGTGCCCTAATCCACTAGAGCAGCTCCCCCTCATGTTTCAGTTGAGTAACAGTTCACCAGTATGGAAAAGGCTGTAAGTGTTTTAAGTGTTGGAAAGTACTGCCACAACCACTTCTAGAGACTCCTTATACAAAGGAATACGACTTCCTTCCTGTGTGAATCACACACCAAAGGCAATTGCTTTCCTTACTGTTGATTAACCATGTAAGAGAAAGGTTTGCTTGGCATGGAATGTCTATGTCCACCCTATGCAGCTTCTGTGGCATTTCAGTCACACAGGTCTGCTCT